>ABWE02003561.1:0-11788 GCA_000173235.2 Hyaloperonospora arabidopsidis Emoy2
GTATTACGACTGCCTCACCGATAGATGAACGCTTGTTGCTTCGTGTGGTGCGGACGCGGTTTCCCGCCCTCCATCACACACAAACGTACATTTCAAATGAAAGTCTAATTTCTATTTAATGAAATAAACAGGAATCTAAATGGCTATTGGCTAAGAGGAAAAAGATTAGACGTGCGCTCTGATGAGGAGCGGTCTCTACAGCGCGCTTAAACTGAATGCAAGCGCTTTGATTGCTTACTTCAATGATATCATGTAATGACGTCAAATAATGACGCCATTCATGTTTGTGACACACGCTTTTGTGGTAGGTACGCAATTGCTGTACCATACCCCATAAAAGGTCTAAGTGCCTACCGCACTTATAACCTTTCTCAGATTTTTTCGTACCTTTACACGAAAATTCTCGGGTAAAGTTTCGACCCCTATCATCTACGATATGGATCAAAGTGTATGAAAAAAAGATCGTTAGCAAAATTGACTTCTTTGTGGTGTCGAAACGAATAGAAAAAGGCGTACGCACTCCGATCATACGCTCGACCGTTGGATGCAGGAAACTAATATCTTCTGTGCTGCCAAGACCAGAGTTGTAATGGGGCACTAGTAACTTTTACTGACACAGTACAAGTTCACTTACGCTGACATAGTGTAAGTAGTGCCACGCGTCACTCCACGTAAACTGTACGCACAGAGAAAGACGAACTATCAAACGCTCGTCTGATAGACGTAGAAAGTAATACTGTACTAAATATAATTAAGTCCTAATCATTATCCTGTGTTTAGTCCTAGCTTAATTATATTTATCTACAAAAACGTATGCAAAAGTCTTGCTCACCACTCATTGCGCGCGTCTATTACCGATTGGACGGCTAGATTTGGCTGATATGATGGTCCATATCAGCCAATAGATGAATGCTTCTGAGTATTACCCTACGTTGTAATATTTATGAAGATTACTAAATTTTATGACAATATTCTAATTGACAATTATTATATGTTAATTATATGTAACAGGCTTACCACGTTACAAGTACGGCTCCTACCCGGGGTTTTTTGAGGGGTTGAGGGCACCCCCAGACCCCACCTCCCCTAAAGGGAGACCCACCCCCGGGCCCCATGGGGGGTTTTCGGGGTGCATATGCAATACGTGCTCTGTCTTCCTTGTGTAACTGTCCAATAGTGAAATGACGCACCTCATTTGAATCGATTGTGCAAGTGTCACTAGTGGTTACTGTCGCCTCGTGACGAAGCAACGCGCTAGTAAATAAAAACAAACACTGGCTCGAAACGACAAAACCCCCTCTCTGCCCACCTTTGCCCTCTTTGCCTCCACTTGTTACCAATTACCATGTCTGAAACCCGTGCCGACGTGCCCAACGATGCCTATGCGCCTCCCACCACCCAAAGTGCCAAACGTAGCTGGGTTTGGGATCATTTTGAGGCTGATGCCGACGACAATAAAGCCCTTTGCCAAGTCGTCACAAACCGAAGGGCGGGCCGTGCATGCGGTCGCTTCCTTAACCTTGACAAGTCCAGCAGCACCAAGAACCTGAACGAACACCTGACAAAGGTCCACAATATCAGCGATCCGAAGAAGAAGGAAGAGAACAATCCGTATATTCAGAAGTATTTTCAAAAGGGAACTCTCGAGAAGGTGAGCTTGAGAAACACATGTGACCTGCATTTGCAAAAGACTGAACCAATCCATGCTGTAGAATGTGTTGACCGGACAGGACCTCAAAACTCACATCGGATACCTCATTGCTGACGCCAACCTGCCGTCCGCCATCATTGAACGAAGCTCTTTTATCAATCTTTTAGGCGCCTATAACGGAAATGCCCCCCAGATCATGGTCAAGGCCGACGCCATCCAGAACCATCTTTTCCGAATGTATGCTCAGCACCGCGAATTCATCAAGATTAGTCTTTCCAAGGTCGAATGGATCGCTTTTACTTCCGATGCTTCGACTTCACCCAACGTGAAATCCTTGATGGCGCTCGCTGCTCATTGGATTGACACCGATTGGAAAATGCAAGAACTATTGCTGGGGGTTCCTGCTGTGATGGGTAAGTGCATTTTCCTATTTGTATGCGTACTGTGGGATTTGACAAACGGATCTTCTTCTTAACTTTAACAATTATGTTTTGCAGGTGAAAATTCTGCTCAAAATTTTGCATAACTGCATTACAACGTTCTGTCCGACTATGGCATCGTTGGATCCCTCTCTGCCATTACTGACGACAATGCCAGCACAAACTCCTCTATGGCTCGAGCTCTTTCCCGCGTGGAGCATGTGGAGTTCAACCATAAGGAACAGCTGTTTGGTTGCATGGCTCACGTGATCCATTTGGCTGCAATGGATGGAATCACGGCCCTCGGAGGGAAAGACTACCTCAACAATGAAGACGAGGAATCCGCCTCCATATGTGTCCTGTCGGTGCATAACATCACCACCCAACCTGATGGTTTCGATGTCAACTTGGCTACGGTCCTAAAGCGTGTACACGGCATGTCAGTCTATGTACGAGCTTCTGATCAACGTCGCCAACGTTTTGCCCAAGCTGTGGAGTACCATCAACAAGGTTCTACTGTGAACTGCTTGATTCTCGATGTCAAATCGCGGTGGAATTCGACTTACCAGATGTGCTCGCGCTTTTCGCACTTACGGTATGTACTTGTGAATTGTTTCTTTGACTCATTGGTAAAATTGTTTTTCTTTTCGGTTCGACAGCCCGAACGTGACTGGAGTCTGCCTCAGTGATGTCGATATCAGGAATTTTCTCTTTTAAACGAGGAATGGGAAAAGCTTGGTCAGCTCATGAAGTTTCTTCAACCTCTGAATACAGCCACCGAAAGGCTTGCCGGTTCACGCTTCCCCACGCTTGAGAAAGCTCTCCCGATCTTCTTTACCCTCATTCTTCAATTGAAAAAGGTGCGAAGCTATGATTTTGAAGTAGAGAATCCGAGAGATCAATTTCATGTTGAAGCATATTTGAATCTTGCAGGTGGAACAGACCTACGACCCGGAGCAGCTTCTACATCCAGATAGAGATATTATTCAAAAGCTCGAAAAGTATCTCAAGGCGGCTCTCAAGAAACCTGTTTACCTGCACGCCGTTATTCTAGATCCCCGCATCAAGATATTTTTCTTCAGCAAGCATGCAGAACATTTTTCTCAGTAAGGCATCCATAATCGCATGATTCGTGAGAGCTTTGCTGTTGCTGTAAGCCGCTACAGCACTCATGCAGCCGTTCCCATAGCCACTGAAGAAGCAGATGAAGAGGTCGACGATTTTGAGGATTTCATTTATGCAAAGCGGCAGAAGATTACCAACGTGGATGGGGAAATTGTGAAGTATTTGGGGGAAGACCTGGGGAAGACCTGGCCGATAGGGACGTGGATCTTTTGGGATATTGGCACAGTCGACAGGCGGATTTTCCTTGTTTGGGCAAGATGGCGAGGGCCCTTCTGTCAATTCCTGATACCAGTGTCCCTTCCAAGCGTGCTTTCTCGATGGGTGGTTTGGTTTGCAGGGATAAAAGGGCATCTTTGAACGGGGAAACCATTGAGATGCTGATGTGTATGCAGGACTGGTACAAGAAGTTGCCGAGGATTGTTATGTAGAGAGGGTATAAGATCTGTTGGAAATGCTCTGCAATATATACCGGTATGTATCTACAAATATATATGTAAACCTCCCGGGGACCCCCGGGTGGATGACGTACCCCCAAACCCCACCCCCCGGGGGGAAAACCCCCGGGGGTTTCCGGTCCGGGTAGGAGCCCTAGTTACAAGAGTCATGCCTTACCCACCCGTAAGTGGAGTAAGGTTCGCTCTCACACGTGAAACCTCTGTGCCTGTGCTGTAGCAGAATATTTTCTATCTCGTAGGAGAGAATCGTCGTTCACTGCCTAAGCTAGTTGTAGATAATCGTCCGTATCTTGCTGATGAAGGCCTTAAGTTGCAAAGGCGCCTACTGGTGTTTTGTACACAATCCGTGAGATTTCTTGAGCCTCGTAGAAAGCATAGAGCTTGGTCGCTATATTAACTTACCTAACTCCATATCCTTGGCCGGGTCTAGCCAATGTGATGGATGTACTACCGATAATTGTGCTACTTCAAGACAGCGGTATCTTGCCGATCAATCGAATAACATTTGCATATTTTTTCAGCGCGTTCGTGACTTTCAAGGGCTTTGCTGAACGAGCTAATCGATTATTGTTGTTGTAATTATGAACGTCGTGGTGATAAGGTCCGTTTTGAGTATAGCCCAATCGACCTGGCACTATCGATCCGCCGGCTTTTACCTGCGTCGCTTTAGTATACTTATAGCAGCAATCTCAAGCTACAATCGTTTCGATTTTGTGTATTTGGGCTGCAGCGCCTCCGATACAACCAGCGTCATCTTGCTGCAAGTTGGGTACAACTTAATTATTTTTAAAAGGGAATATAAAAGATGCCCTATTTAATCACGAAAATAAAAATGCCCCAAATAATTGCAAAATAAAAAGAATGCCTCATATAATTGGAAAATAAAAAATGTCCTAGATAATTGGACAATAAAAAAATCCCCCACGTCCTCAAATACTCTAGTTAACGTGGTACACATAAAAATGCATAGTTTATACCATTTCTCACTTTCCTTCAAATGACCGTGCTGAACCTCCTGCCCTGCAGGCGGTGCCACGTAAGGAGTTCTGCCGCGGGCGTGCTGCGCTCGCGGCCACTAGTTGTGGGCGCAGATGGTACAGATAAGATGTAAACGCGTCTACGTATCGTCGACCGCGGCCATAAATGCAGACAATCGGTACTGATGTTTTTTATTTGACAGTATTGTTTTTGCTATCGTTTTTGTTATCGTTAGTATTGTTTTATAATGTTATATTTGATACTATTGTTATTGATTTAATTGCTGCTGCTTTATTTTTTGTGTCATTGTTGCTGGTGTCGTTGTTGCTGCTACCGCTGTGGCTGTATACGTTGTTGTTACTAATGTAAGTAATTATGTGTTCCTGTTGCTTTTGATACCGCTGCTGCTAAAGCTGGTGTTGGTGCTGCTATGTCGTTGTTATTGGTACTGCTATTAGTGTTCGTGGTGTTGCTACTGTTTGTGGTGTTGTTGGTACTATAGTACCGCTATTGCCGTTGTTTAGTTGAGTGATAGGAATACGTTTCCTGCTCGTACGCTATAGTTTTTTGAGCATTGTTGATCATTTAATAGACTATCACGAATCCATTCTACCTGTCTGACTCTTATTGATCGATTCGAAAAGGCTTTACCAGTGCTGATGGCGACATTTCAGTGCTGTTACGAGGATTAGTCGATGCTGTTTATGGTTTTTTAAACTCCAAGGACAACACGCTGGACGTGGAGAGCTTAAGAGGTAATGACAACACACACACAAGACATTCGATTTGGTCGAAGTGTTTACGACACTTCAACATACATATCATAGTATAAAGAAATGAATACAATCTGTATTAAAACGTACAATACGGACTGTATCCGCTAGCACTTGGCATGCGACTCTCTAACGGTAATATCTGGTGCCACACCACCTGCTGTGTTGTTCGGTGTGCTACAAAACTACTTTTCGTATACTTATAACGTAAATTGGTAGTAATTAGTAACGCTTCTAAAGATTAAGGACCTACACACCCGCTAAATTCGACCTAAGTTTTCTCTACGGCATCTAGTTTGCTCTGTTTTGCACGTTGCAAATAGGCATTGACATAATGTAGCGTTGATACGCGAGAATAGCATACGTCTACTCTGTCGCGGTGAATATCCGCGTGACCGTAATCAAGGGCTCATCTGTTATAGAAAGTCAGACGTATCTGTATATAGCGTGTGAATGGTATTTATATTAGGTTAAGCCCTACATCGAAGCACAATGTCGGTATATGTGTACCACGTTAACTAGAGCATTCGAGGACGCGGGGCATTTTTTAATTTTCCCATTATCTAGGGCATTTTTTTTATTTTCCAATTATCTGGGCATTATATTTATTTTCTAATTATCTAGGGCATTTTCATTTTCGTGATTGAATGGGGCATTTTTTTTTCCTTTCTAAAGTTATACTTAGATTTATTTTTATTCATAGAATACTATTTCTTTTCGATGTTTTACATCAGGATATCGCCTCTGACAACATCCTGTTGGTAATATGCGTACTCCATACGAATTGTCCATAGGTATGGAGTACGCATATTACATACAAGATGTAATCAGAGGCGATATCTTGATGTCAAATGGCAGACTGTATATCTTATTGTTGTCGTACAAGGAATCGAAAGTGTGCATATTGTCAGCTCCTCCGTAATGCCCAGCACCGTGCGCAGATTGTTGATCAAAGCCGTAGCTATTCCCAATGACGTAGCGACCGGCATTGGCTCATCTATCCGACAGTATAGTAAAACACTAGAATGCGAGTCAGGGTCTTAAAACTGTTAAACGAAATGCAACAAAGCCACGCGTTCGTTCACGGTGCGATTACAATTAGTCGACCTTGGGAGCCTTCTTGCGTTGACGCAGTTTTTGTTGCTTTTCGTCACTGTCCACAGCCTTGGCATCCGCCTCGTCCTCTTCATCCTCCGCGCCACTCTCGTCCTTCTTGTCTGTCTCCGGCTTCAGTGAGCCTGACGCGCAGAACAGCAAGAACAAGCCGAGTACTGCCAGCACGGACACACCGACGATAGACCCGACGGCAACCGCTGGGTTCGCGTTCGCATAAGCAGCAAACTCGGCCGCAAACGCTTCCAGCTTCTTCATCGCACTACCCTCGTCGACTTCCTCACTCTCCTGTTCAGCGCTCCCACTCACTTCGGCCTCCGCAGCGCGCTTTGGGGCCCACGTCAGCGCTGCAAACTCTTGAGCTTTCTTCAGGTCGTTGCCAAGCCAAAAGTTGTCAAACGTGATCCCCTCCGACATTGTCCATACCTCCACGGCCAGAGCATCAATGGGGTCCATGCGTGCCGGGTGTGCATCTTCAAAGTAGTCCGGATTCGGGATTTTGCGCGCCGTCCACTCGCCCTTGTAGGCTGGGTTGGGAATGTACGGAGGGTAGAACTTGCCCTTGTAGTCCGGATTCGCCTTCATCGGTCGTTTCCACTCACCACACCCAGACACATCCGTACACTTTGGGTTAGCAATCTGCGGCACGACAAACTCGCCATCGTCCTCGTCGTCCCAGTCTTCCGGCTTGATCACATCCGGATCGTCAATCATCGCCGCTTCGTCATCCAGCCAATCATCGGGCTTGACGGCGTCCT
The DNA here is from genome assembly GCA_000173235.2 of Hyaloperonospora arabidopsidis Emoy2. Classification (NCBI taxonomy): domain Eukaryota; phylum Oomycota; class Peronosporomycetes; order Peronosporales; family Peronosporaceae; genus Hyaloperonospora; species Hyaloperonospora arabidopsidis. Next base: position 7,273 of record ABWE02003561.1, read on the forward strand.
CGTCCATGACACGAGCCGGAGCGTCTTCGTCCCAGTCGTCCGGCTTCACGGCGCTAGGATCACGGATCTGCTTTTCCTCCACCCAGTCACTCGGCTTCAAGTCCTCGGGATCATCAATCTCTTTCTCAGGGATCACCGCAGGCATAAAGTCCGTCAACAAACTCCCGCTCTTGACCGACAGCTGGTCGACAAACACCTCAAACGTGTTATCGTCACGGACCACAGCCGTGTACAAGTGCGTCTCCTTGTCGTTCTTGATGCGCGGCGCCTCCATCATCTGCTTCTCCTCGTACACGCCCGACACGGGGTTCTTGTGCTGGAAGATCAAATGCACCTTGTCGTCAGATCCGCATTTGTCGGGCCCAAACATCAGCACAAACGGCGTCGAGTCACTAAAGCTCGAGTAGTCGGGGGTCGCCTCCGTCTGACGACGCAGCAGCTTCACATACGCACCACCGCAGCTCAGTCCCTTCTGCAGCTTCACCTCGTACTGCACGACCATCTCCTTCTTCCCCTCGCTGCCGTCCACTTGCAGCGGCTCCGCGAGCTTCACGCCAAGTCCATAGTGCCGCGCAGCTGTACTCAGCACGAGCCCGTGGTCAGGCGTCAAGTGAGCCGCTGCTTCAGTCTTGACGTCTTCGATGCTCACGTCTTGGCTCGAGTACTTCTCGTGCGTGCTCTTGAACCAGCGCGAGTCGTCCAGCACCTGCGCAGCTTCAAACGTCTCGACAAACAGCGCGCTCTTCTCCAGCTCCTGCAGCTGCTGCTGGCGCTGCTGCTTGTCCAGCTCGGTCGTCTGCTGCTCGTCTTGGCTTGCGACAGGGGCATCCTCGTCCTGCGCCGTTAAGTAGGGCAGCAGCATCGCCGACACGACGGCAATGTTGAGAAAGATCTTCATTCTGTTTCCTTTGGGCTCTAGTGCGCAAATTCTCGAATGCGCATCCAGGGCGGACACGTAGTGAGTGAGTGTTTGTTTGTTCGTGGTGTGGCGTTAAAGTGATTTTCAGCGAATGAACGACGCGCGTCTTGATGACGGTAAGTGATTGGACAAAAGTATTCTTTTTCGAGGGGGAGAACGCCACTCGAGCGCAAAGATCGATCGTAACATGGACGCCACGCGACAGCGCACGCAGTCGCCCATTGTGACGGGCACGTCGGTGATCGCGCTGAAGTACAAGAGCGGAGTGATGATGGCGGCAGATACGCTGGGATCGTACGGCTCACTCGCGCGCTTTACGGATCAGCGCCGTCTCACAGCTGTCCACAGTACGACGCTATTGGGCGCGGGTGGGGACTTTAGCGATTTCCAGTTCATTAAGGACAAGATGGACGAGCTCGAGGTGTACGACTTCAACCAGGACGATAAGTGCGATCTGACGGCGCCAGAGGTCTACCACTACCTCCAGCGTCTCATGTACCACCGTCGGAACAAATTCGATCCGCTCTGGAACACGGTCGTAGTCGGTGGCTTGAACCCAGAGACGCACGAGCCATTTCTTGGGCAAGTGACGATGATTGGACTGGCTTTTGAAGGAGACTACATTGCCACGGGCTTTGGCCACCATCTGGGGATCCCGCTGCTGCGCAAGCACTGGCGACCGGATATGGAAGAAGCCGAAGCGCGGACGTTGCTGGGAGATTGCATGCGTGTGTGCTTGTACCGCGACTGCCGGACGATCAACCGCGTGCAGTTTGCCAAGGTCGCTGCGGATGGTGTAAGTATCCTGGAGCCTGTCAAGATTGACACGAAGTGGGACCACTCGTTGTTTGTGAAGACCAAATCGGAGTTCGGTGCTTCGTGGTAGATACGTACGAAGTGGTTGGAGCTGGAGCAGGCGAGGCTGACAAATGACGAAGACAAGAAACGACGAGTGACGATTGGTGGTGCCACCACGATCAAGTGGTCATGTCGTGCGGACACAAGGCGGTCATGTACGTGCACGAGGACGTAGTTCTGACGAGGAGAACATCAGTTGCTACGAAGTAAAGAAAACCGAGAAAAATCAACAAACTACCGATGGCTAAGTCTTAGTGTATCTCCCGCTCTACCTCTTTCTCGCTGGCGTGTGGCAACGACTGCACCACTCCTTTTGAATTTTGCAGTCACACCTTCTCGACAACAGACGTACTAGCTATCATCTTCGCTAATCCTTGCGGCGCCGCTTTACACGATGTTTATGTTGCGAGCCATGGTCACTGCCTGACGAGGACAAAGAGCTCTCGCTCTCGCTGCTCGATGAGTCTGAGCTATCAGAGCTATCCGAGCTAGACGGGCTGTCTGAGCTCGATGAGTCCAAGCTAGACGAGTCCGAGTTGGTACTACTGCTACCGCTGCTGATACTAGGTTTGCGTCTGCGTTGCGAGCTGCTTTTCTTCGACTTCTTCTTGGCACTCGCTCGATCCTGGACCGTGCGCTTCAGCTTCTTTCTCTTGTCACCCTTCGACACCTTGCCTCCGTCCATTTGTAATTCAGGGGGTTTATCCGTATTAAATCGCTGACGCAGTTTTGGATTCTTAAGCTGCTGAGACCGCGACGGTCGATGCACGTACACGGCCTCGTTCTTGCACTCGTAGGTCCAGTGGCCTGGCCGAAGACATTTCTGACACATAGCAGCAATGCTGGAAGCTGCTGATGAAGATGCCCCCAAGCCACGAAGATGAACACGAACTTGGTCGGTGCTGCTCGCGTACATGTTGCGTCGCGCTTCCTTGCGCTGCGCCCACTTGCCCAGCGGCGCTTCGCCATTCGCGTCGCCCATTCCGACTGTCGATGCGGTCACGGATGCAAAATTGACTTTGCGGACTTTTGACCAATCAGAAGGAGTGTATTTTGCAATGGATGGGACGGTTGATGGACGATCGTACGTGTTGGGGCTACATAGGCAAGTAGTAGGTACGTGACACGGCTGCGAAAAGTTCATTCATATTGAAAAACTTCTTTTTGTTAAACGATTCGGAGCCCAGATCAGATGTCGCTGAAGAGTTAACGAAGCAAACGACAGTTGCACTTAACAAATACAATCTTCTTTTGTTTGGAGCGAAGACGCTTGGAAATTGATCTTGCATTGTGTCCTTCCGTGGAGCGCTTCGTATTAGCAGTCACGAACGCCTTATGTCGTTATGACGAAGTGGACAAGAAACCTGTTGTAATACTCCTTTCTCCTTTATCGTTTGACAAGTATCAGTAACTGTTAAATGCGAGAGTCGATGCATCCTGCGCCATGGCAGCGATGAAGCCCACTGTTGACATGCGCCACTGTGACTCGGAATGAAATTTGTGCAGAAATTCAAAGGGTATTTTGCGGAAAGTCGGCACATTCGATTGAAGGAAGCACATAATCGAAATATGCAAAGCGTACAGGCAATACTGTTATGCAAATTTTCAGTGCTGCAGCTCGCCGATTCCTTTCCAGGACTCGCACAATCGAGCGTCGAAGGACGTGGCGTGTGCAATTTGACTACATATCGTTGATGGTAACTGGGGGTCATTCGTGCAGAGTATTTGCTGGGACGATAACCCGGCAAGTGAAGGACAGTGTCTATGTTGTGCGACGTCCGAGGCAATATTCTTCGATCAGCTAATCGACAAACACTATGAGCGACTGATGTACCTGTAGTTGTTGAATGACCGCTTGGATCTGTGACGACGATACTTGTCGTAATTTATGTGTAAAGGCGCACTGAATGCTTGTACTGGCACAGTACAGGCTACTTACACAGAGCACAGAGTACAACAGTGCCTCGAATACTTTACATACACGTACGTGCAAAGGAAGCTTTCAATACAAAGTGAGAGTCTTACAGTAAATGTTAAGTGGACACGTATTTACAATAGTTAATCTTTTGTTGATTAAGCCCTGATTCATCTTCTTTAAACTATGTCTACGTACAAACATGTAACTATTTGTTCACCTCTCATTGCGTGCGTGCGTCTGTCGCGGCACGATACAATGGTTAATATCTTACCTTATATCACCCATTTAGCAGTGTAACAGGGCACCGGAGCAACACACTGGACAACCAGTGTGGGGCTACTATCACCGACAGCAGCGTGAGTGGTGCCTCGCTACCTCTATTAACTCGGCAGAGAAAGAGAAAGCAACTAGGAACTGGCTAGTTGCTGGTAAAAGTAAAACTGTATTAAATATAATTAAGTCCTAATCATTAACCTACGTTTTAGTCCTAACTTAATTGTATTTATCTACAAAAATGTATGCAAAAGTCTTGCTCACCACTCATTGCGCGCGCCCATCGTTGATTGGACCGCTAGAGCTGGCTGATATGATGGTCCATATCAGCCAATCGATGAGTGTTTCTGAATATTACCCCTTATGGTAATATTCTAATTAACAAGTATCAAGAGTTAAATTACATGTAACGGGCTCACCCCGTTACATCACCCTTCCCTTAAATGATAGTCACTCAATCACTATCATGTTGATGTGGTCACCCTTAGACCACATCAGGTACAGGGAGCACTTTTTTTAGTCTGATCCATTCATTTCTGGATTCTTAT
>JH598295.1:0-10753 GCA_000173235.2 Hyaloperonospora arabidopsidis Emoy2
GTCCAGTTTATTGGGCAAGTACACGATCACTTGGCATCGTCTATGCCTACTCGTAGGTTCCAATACCAGATGAAGAGCCAAGGGCTCGCTCACTTGTATTGAGTGTAAAGAAATTGCAGGGAAACGAAGGTGGAAATCTCCTTCTGTAAATTAGAGAAGTGGAAATGGCCATGAGCTCCGCTATTCTCCGATTGGAGCAACAGCGAGTTGGTTTGGCTATCTCGAAACTAGGTGGTCGAGCCCGAGAATAGGCTCTCACATGTAGCAAGTCTGTAGACGAAGCTTTCACCACATGGAATCGGCTAATACAGCAAATAAACCTGGTGTTTGACCCATATCAAGCATATCGAGTGCGTTCTCGCTTCCTACCTGCCTGCCAGGGCAAGAAAGAACTATCGGATTATGTCCAGGAGCTGAGAACTTTTTTGCTGACATGTACCTTGATCCCTTACCAGAAATTGTTCTGGTTACCATCTTCATAAAGGGTCTTCGTACTGGCGTGGCTCGAACGAAAGTATTCCGGGTCCACTTCACCTCCTTTAAGGCAGCTGTAGATTTTGCGATGAACGCGGAGTTTCACTTTAAGGCCGCCCGTTTTGGCACCCATCGGTATAACCCAAACTCGGCGAGCTCATTAGTTTGTCAAATAGGCTAAAGCCTATGGACCCCAGTCTCTTCAAGACAGATGAAGAAACGGAGATTCGATCTGTTGAGCAGAACTGGAACATTCACCGATGCTTCACGTGCGGAAGCTTAAAGTACATGCGCCCCATTTGTTCTTTACTTAAGGTACGACAGGCTCCGTCGGGCCAAAATCCCGTCGCTATCCATAATTATGGTACGGCGCGGGAAAACGTCAAATTACAGTAGTCGCGGGCGCTCTTCTGGGAAAAGCCTAGGTTTTATGGATCGTCTAGGAGGAAGAAGTGAGCATAAAGTATCACCAAAGACTTCTGTACACTACGAAACGGGGCATGAATACACGCCATGCTTTTTGATCAGCGTATGTTAAGGGATTTAATAGACCCTGACATATTTCGATCAACTCCAGGGAGTCCGTTAATTGCACCTGACGTCGTTCCCTTGAAAGGAATCAGTATTATAATGAGGCCCTTCAGGTGCACAAAGGTTGATACGATCACTATTTGCATAGCGACAGGGACCGAAGTACTGTGCCCAAAGTTCATTCGAACTTGAACATAAATTTGCATTGAATGCTGCATAGTCCTTGATTTAGACTCGAGCAATAATCTCACTCTTGAGATGACCTGGATTGTACGCCATGATCCATAGATCGATTAAGGATTGGATCCATTAGTTGCAATGCGCACTGCCCTAGAGGATACTTGGCGATTCATGAACCGACATCCACTAGGAATTAGAAGCGCTAGTGGCGCGAACTGACGGCTAAGTCTATCAGTGTTCTGAAGATTAGAATGTAAGATTTGGTTGCTTTTGATGATGTCAACGACACGAGTATCGAGCAAGGCTTTTATTCGATAGTGAAAAGGAACGTAATCCATTGAGTGGTATTAGTTTCAATAATGACTACTACTCACTGAATGCTAAGATCATTGTTGACCACGCGTAAATTCATCAAGGGTGGACCTATCAGATGAGCGTGGAGTGTCACGTACGCACCTACCAAGTGACATCGGATGTGATATAGACGCGCTGAATGCAATAATGATATTTTTGGTGAAATACAAAGGCATCAAGAGACTAGCTCAGTGAACGCTCGTGAAGTGGCACGTGGTCTACGAGATGGCGAGTTCGAGTCAAGTGACTTTTCATCAGATGTCGTTGAAGGTATCGGCTTTCGTGTAGAGCAAGTTAAGGCTGGTAAAGTATCAACCTTGAATACACTGACCTCATGACCTCTTCGAGAGGTTCTGAATCAACTTCAATGACCAATATAAATCTCGAAGTGTTTGCTATGTCACAAGTGGTAAAGTGGTAATGTAATTCATCTGTATACGCTCTTCGATGTAGTAACTGGTATATACGATGGTAAGGTAAGCCTTGAGGCTATACCATCTTTAGTGCTCTACTAGAACGTAAGGAGCTGTCGGCGGATGAGTTCAGTCGCTCAGAGGTGGTGGTCGTATTTAATTTCGACATGAAATTGTTGAGTTAAACTTATCTTCGCTTCTGGACGAGGCTGTTGTCGAGGACACAAGAAGCGACACTCAGCGCGCGTAGTGGATTATCAAAAAAAAAAACCCTATCAAGCCCTTTAAATCCATTTTTCAAGAATTTTTCTAACAAACTCAGGTGAGATTGTGTGCAAGTGCTACCAAGTGTAGCGGAGCTACCCTTTACTCATTTGTCAGAGGAAGACTTATAGACTCGTAGAGTCTCTTAGTGTATTAAACTGAACGGGTACTAACTTAAAGGGTCTCAAAACTTTACAAACTTAGTTGGACTTAACTTTAAGTATCTTAACAAGCTCGCAAGCTTCTAGTTCTGGTTCAGGGGACGAATGACTCCAAGGAATCACGTGGCACTAATGTACAAGAGTACTATCCTTAATACAGGCTCTTAACTCGTACGACCAAAGACGTCTTATCAAGACACGTTTCTTTAAATGATCAAAGGGGAACTGAATGTATTTACTGATTTATAGCGATAATAAACATCATTTACGTATTTAACCTTGAAACTCTACTACCCAATCTAGGAGTCCTAATGTCGGTTCTTCTGGTGTTACCACACCAGAACTACGACGTGCTTTGAAGACCCTATTACGATAGATACCATCTATCCGTCATCGATAAGGTACGGTATTACCGCTAGCGTATGTGGTACAAGAATACGCATCAGTCTCACTGATCTCTTAGTGTGTGTATTACACAAGCGTACCTGGTTATGACAACCGTTTGTGTAACCACGTTGCACCCTATTTCACCAAACAGTCGATACCCCGATTAGATATTCTTCTCTTTTTTTCATTGAGATATCTTGGAGACATCCGATAACCTCAAGATTTTGTTCATGACACCTTGCGCATCAATGGCTAAGTCTTCGTATTCCTCCGAGTCCTTGGAAGAAATCGTGCAAGAAGAGAACATCGTCGATTATGGTAGCGACACTGTCGCACCAGGGGGTGAAGACCCTGATCCAAACATATCAGCGTCGCGCGGCCCCCTACCGGTATACGAATTGCTGTGTAACCCGTTCACAGCGTGTACTGTAGAATAATTTTATCCAAACATATCAGCGTCGCGCGGCCCCTCTCTCATAGCGCCGAATCCGTTTACTGAATGAATTATATCTCAAGCACTAACAGCGGCTGCGTGCTTTAACTACTCTTGATGGATGCATCATCACGAACAAGCTCGATGAGCAACAACAGCAGTTCATCCATGAGAATGAGAGATTTAGTCGTCTATCTCAGATATTAGCTATTACCGAGGCACATGCTGACTATCGCTTCAAGCCTTTAGTAGAAGCCTCTCCACATGGAGCTGCAAGTTTCCTTGCTCGTCGAGCAACGTAGGAGGGACTAGGTGTGTCGGTACAGGATCATGAAGACTTGGTGTCAGAGGTAATACGACTCAGCGAGTCTTTTGCTCACATGAAGACTGCACTAGATCGGTCTGTTGCTGAGAGAAGACAAATTCTGCAGTTTCTCGATCCAGTGCATCGCGCTCGTGAAACGTCATCGACTGATACAGCATAGTTGCGTGAGAAGATGAATCGCTTCGGCTTGATTGACTCAGTCAACAAAGGACTGCGGAAGGTGGATCACAACCTGCCTCGGCTGGATGGCCAGGTCGATCTCTTGACGGGAGATACAATTATCGGGGACGACTTCCCTCCTTCTGGCGCAAGTCCTTCCGTTTCGAGAGACAAGGATCACGATATGGCTTGAGTAAGACCACGAAAAACAATGGGTGTGCGCGCAGCTTGCGCGGAAGATTAAGGGTATAGGCAAGTCCTTTCTTCCCTGTGACCGTGAACTGCCCGGTCAAGCGTGGGCGCAACTTTGTCTTGAAGACGGCAGACACCACATTTGTAGGTATGGTTTTAGCGTTTAGTAAGACATAGTCTCCAACTTCATAAGAATCATCTGCCTTTAGCATCAGCTTTTTCTTTTAGTTTCTCTTGGATATCATCCATTACATCACTCACATATCGTAAGACACTACGGAGCGTCGCTAGAAATTCCTTCACTTGTTTATGCATCATGGTAGGGCTAATATCAGCAAGCTTGTCAGCATACTCTCTCCCACCAAGCCCAGAACCACGAAGTGGTAATGTGATCAGAACGCGGGGGTGCGTGAGGCTATATAGAGAAGGGAGCGAATCCGGTTGAGGCATGAACAGCGTTGTTCAACGCGAACTCAATTACAGGAAGCATCGAGCTCCAAGTCTTAGGCAACTTAGAACAAACACTGCGAAGAACGTCGCCGATGACGCGATTAATTATCTCAGTCTGACCATCGGTCTGCGGATGATCCGCTGTGGACATGTCCAATCGCGTTCCAAGCACCTTGAAGATGGAAGCCAAATTTGCCGGTGAAGCGAGGGTCGCGATCAGAGATGATTGCCAGCGTCGACCCGTGTTGACCAAACACACAATCGATAAACAGCATAGCTGTACCTTTACCATCGATGGAGTCCGACACCGCCGCCAAGTGAGACATCTTGCTTAAACGGTCAGCAAAGACCACAATTCCCGTATTACCATCACAGTCTTTGGGAAGGCCAAACATAAAATCCATACCGATGGGCTCTCAACATCCCTTGGGCACAGGTAAACTGGAGAGTGGCGCAGCGAATGTGCTGAGGGTTTGACCCGCCGCCGTTTCGCATGTACGAACGTACGTGCTCACCCATTGGTAGAGTTTGGGCCACCCGTAGTGTTGAATCACAGAGCCATAGGTCCTTTCCCGGCCCAAATGCCCACTGAGGGCAGTATCGTGGGCCTCCAAAGAGGATTCGATATTTTAGATCCTCATTTTGAGACACAACAATGCGATGGTATCCGCTACATATGTGCGATAGCACAAGAGGCCATTATCGATGGAATATTGATGTAGGCTGGCCCGCAAGCGTGCCGATAAATGACTGTCCGAGTCCTTGTATTCCTCACTCCCTATGACATTAGACAATGCCACACACTGAGGGTCGCGTGGATATGCCACACGAATTAACTGCTCAATAGGAGACGACAAAGTCGTGACATGAGCAAGCTCATAATCAGGTCGGCGAGAGAGGGCATCGGCCAACACATTTTGTTTGCCTGGCTTATACTTCACCTCGAAGTTATATTCCGCAAAGAAGGAAATCCACCGAGCCATTCTCTGAGAGAGGCAACGAGACTGTGTCGCCAAGCGTAGTGACGCACGATCCTTGTAGACGACGAATGGCTTGGAACCAAGCAGATGGACTCTAAATTGGACAAGCCCGTACTTCATAGCAAGAAGCTCTTTGTCATGAACTGGATCGTTCTTTTTAGAAGCTTTCAGTTGACAAGATTCAAATGAGATAATGCGCTCGCGGCCTGCAGCATCTGTTTGCAACAGGGCGCTGCCTATGGCACAGTCGGATGCATCGCAGACGAAAATAAAATGGTACTCAGGATTTGGCAACGCCAAAATGGGAGCATGAAGGAGACTCTCCTTTATTGCCCGAAATGCGTCAACATGGGTGTTGTCCCAGCGCCAAACTGTGTCCTTTTAAGGAGATCAATTAATGACCGAGATATATCAGCATAATTTTGACTGTATTTGTCGAAGCAATTGACAAGGCCAAGTTACTAACGCAAGTCCTTTTGATTTTTAAAATCGGCCAGTCCACTATAGCCTTGACCTTATTGTGATCCGCTCTGAGGCCTTCCTTACCGATCAAACATCTTAGAAAAGGAACCTCTTCTGCACTCTAAATGCATTTGGTCGCGTTGGCAAAAAACTTATATGTGCGCATAGACTCGAGACCGGCTCGCAAATGACCGATGTGATTGTCAACATCTGACCGACCTTGTTCGGCACGACTATAGACAAAAATGTCAGTGCGTAATCCCGATGTGGGCGGAAAAGTTTCATCATTTTAAACGCAGCCGGAGCATTAGACAGCCCTTTGACATCACCAGCCATGCCCATAGCATACCACTCGGAGTTCTCCCTGCCGAAAGCGGGATATCACTCGCTCTCGTAAGAAATTGGTAATATCCATCGACCAAGTCGTGTGCGCTATACATAGTACAACCAACCATGTTGTTTTTGATAACATCCTTTCGAGGAATAAGTGTCTGTGCTGGAATAGTGGCCGCATTGAGCTTGTTCTAAGCATTTACAATACGCCACTTGTCGTTCGGCTTTTTGACACGAAATGTCGATGTCGAATGTAAGGATTTACTCTCACGTACCATTCCTGCTTCGTGCTTGGCACGGAAGAAGTCGTCAATGACATCACATTGTTCCTTAGGGAAGGGCTACTGTCGTGTGACACAGTATTAGATTCCAGGACCCAAGTTAATATCATGACGGACACCTCTATCTGGAGGTAAAGCAGAGGGTGGGTCGTGACACACCACATCTTGAGATTCCTTGACCAAAGGATAAAGCATCACGAGGATGTTCAACATTGATGACCCACTACGCTCACGAGTGCCGCTTTTGTGTTATCTAGAACGGCTTCATCCAGAAGCGAAGAAGAGTTCAACTCTATGATGTCTGGTCGAATGATCACCACCTCTGGAAGGTCTCCATTCTTTAGTGAGTGAATAAACCCATCGACTAAAAACTCTTCAAGTTCTAGAAGAGTGCCTAAAAAGGGTATAGCCTCAAGGATAGACGTACCATCATAGACACCAGTCACTCCGTTGACGATTGTATACAGCTGATAATCATCATATTTTCGTGACACAGCTCGCGCTTTGTGACTTGTATCTTTATAATCGAAGTCATCGTCAAACTTATTTTGCTCTAAGATAGAGCTGATTTCGCTATCGAAATCTGATGACAAGTCATTTGACATGACGTCATCATCACGTGGATTACGTGCACTTCACGCACATCCGCTGATCCGGGCTCGGGATGCCTTGGTATTTCACCAACAACGACAATATTGACATTTAGCGCGTCGCTACCACATCCAACGTCACTCATTAGGTACCACTACACGCTCATCTGATGGGTCCAAACCTCGATGACTTGACGCTTGGTCAACAATGCTTTGATCATTCAGTGTTTCGTTCTCACAACTACTACTACTCAACAGAGTACGTGCCGTTTCACTATCACATAACGAGCTTTGCTCCATACTCATGTCTTTGACATTATCAGAATCAACTGATTCCGAAATTATGAAGTCCAACACACTGACATTTTCAGCCAGGGGCTCGCGCCAATAGAGCTTCTTATTCCTAGCAGAGATGCGTTCATGACTTTACAAAGCTCCGCTAGTGGCAGTGCGCGTTGCGCCTAATGTTATTGACACCCAGTCGATCCATGGATCGTGGGGATCAAGCCAGGCCATACCAAGAATGAGATCATATCTCGAGTCTAAATCAATAGTTCTTCAATTTTGATAGTATCAAAATTGAAGAACTTCACACCCAAGTTCACTGACACTTTGGGTACGGTGACTTGAGTCCCTGTAGCTAAGCGAACAGTGATAGCATTACCATTATGCGCTTGTAGCGCCTCAGCATAACGTTCATTACCTTTAAGGAAACATCGTCTTACCGGATGCACCAGAGTCGATCAGAATCGACCAGGGTTTCTCCAAAGCCCTTAACAGTCGACCAACATGCCTGAATTGTATCCTCGCCCCGTATTAGAGTGTACGGAGCTCCTTAAGGGTAAGCTCTGTTCGCCACTACCTCCAAGAGGATCAACAGAACCTAATTCTTCCCCAGCAGGGCGTCCAGCGCCTACTAGGAGTCTACGTTCTACCTCAACGTGCCAGATTTCAGGTTAGCGGAGAGAGTCTGGCTTGAAGAATCCTGGCGTACCCTGCGTAAAGGGCTATTAGGTCTCAGGTGATTTGTGCTTCCGCACGTGAAGCATCGGTGAATGTTCCAGTTCTGCTCAACAGATCGAATCTCCGTTTCTTCATCTGTCTTGAAGAGACTGGGGTCCATAGGCTTTAGCCTATTTGACAAACTAATGAGCTCGCCGAGTTTGGGTTATACCGATGGGTGCCAAAACGGGCGGCCTTAAAGTGAAACTCCGCGTTCATCGCAAAATCTACAGCTGCCTTAAAGGAGGTGAAGTGGACCCGGAATACTTTCGTTCGAGCCACGCCAGTACGAAGACCCTTTATGAAGATGGTAACCAGAACAATTTCTGGTAAGGGATCAAGGTACATGTCAGCAAAAAAGTTCTCAGCTCCTGGACATAATCCGATAGTTCTTTCTTGCCCTGGCAGGCAGGTAGGAAGCGAGAACGCACTCGATATGCTTGATATGGGTCAAACACCAGGTTTATTTGCTGTATTAGCCGATTCCATGTGGTGAAAGCTTCGTCTACAGACTTGCTACATGTGAGAGCCTATTCTCGGGCTCGACCACCTAGTTTCGAGATAGCCAAACCAACTCGCTGTTGCTCCAATCGGAGAATAGCGGAGCTCATGGCCATTTCCACTTCTCTAATTTACAGAAGGAGATTTCCACCTTCGTTTCCCTGCAATTTCTTTACACTCAATACAAGTGAGCGAGCCCTTGGCTCTTCATCTGGTATTGGAACCTACGAGTAGGCATAGACGATGCCAAGTGATCGTGTACTTGCCCAATTAAACTGGACTCAAACTGCATTAACGCGTCAAGACGTGCACGAATCACGTCAGGACATTGTGCGAGGATCAAATCCACTTGTTTGTTCCCGACTAGCGCTCTGAGTTTCTTCAGCGCTAATCGTTGGGCCTCGGAGAGGTTTATCTCTGTTTCCATCCTAACAGAGCAATTTTTTTAACAAACTCAGGTGAGATTGTGTGCAAGTGCTACCAAGTGTAGCGGAGCTACCCTTACTCATTTGTCAGAGGAAGACTTATAGACTCGTAGAGTCTCTTAGTGTATTAAACTGAACGGGTACTAACTTAAAGGGTCTCAAGACTTTACAAACTTAGTTGGACTTAACTTTAAGTATCTTAACAAGCTCGCAAGCTTCTAGTTCTGGTTCAGGGGACGAATGACTCCAAGGAATCACGTGGCACTAATGTACAAGAGTACTATCCTTAATACAGGCTCTTAACTCGTACGACCAAAGACGTCTTATCAAGACACGTTTCTTTAAATGATCAAAGGGGAACTGAATGTATTTACTGATTTATAGCGATAATAAACATCATTTACGTATTTAACCTTGAAACTCTACTACCCAATCTAGGAGTCCTAATGTCGGTTCTTCTGGTGTTACCACACCAGAACTACGACGTGCTTTGAAGACCCTATTACGATAGATACCATCTATCCGTCATCGATAAGGTACGGTATTACCGCTAGCGTATGTGGTACAAGAATACGCATCAGTCTCACTGATCTCTTAGTGTGTGAATCACACGACACCCTACCGGTATACGAATTGCTGTGTAACCCGTTCACAGCGTGTACTGTAGAACACACTTAATTTTATCAGAATGATGCTGTCTCAACTATGCGCTATAGCGAGTGATGAGGCATTGGAGTTAATGAACAATCGAATAAATGAGTGATGATTGCCCGACTATAAATAGGCTATGGCAGTGTCAATAAGACACATGTATAAGGGTCTCTGGCAATTGGTTTGAATAAGATTCATATTTCTGCTCATCGACGTTTTGCAAAAAATGTTTGGTTATTTGGGGCAGGTTCATTTAAGTAGAATCATACAATATGATTAACATTGAATGAACCTGCCCTAACAACCAAAACAATTTACACCAAATCTGCAGATTGTTTATCTACAATACTAAATATTGGTAAAACAAATATTTATGAACTTCCTGATATCTGAAAACCAAAATAGACGTAGATATAAAGCAGAATTATTCCCACAAGAAGTATTTAAATTTCGATTTGAGGATTTATTACGATATTTTACAAAATTTATCGGATGAAAATCAGGAAGAATTTAAAGTGCCCCTTATCATGAGAAATTAAAGAGGCCACGGATCGTTACACAGTCCTTCTGAATCATTACACTGTCCATTGAGACGTCATCAGTTTATGAAATCATTTGATTTGTCCATTTTGGTTGCAGGGGGATGAATCATATATTAGTGCTACCTGATCATTCCTGTTTATCCAAAAGGATAGGGAAGCAAGCTCTGGAGATCGACCTTTGATACAGGAAATCCAGCTCAGAGAAATGAATTAGGTTGCAAACACTACGCAACTGAAGTCACTGAAGAATGAGTATAATGCTATTAATATCTGAATTAACCCAGTACAGTATGGTATGGCAACTCGATCAGCCTTTTCTTATGAGCGTCGAGCATTTGATTATGTGACCATATTCACTTTGTGATCAGTTAAAAGTCAATCACGTGCGTGCTGCACAATAGTGACCTTGCCAAAGAATGAATTGATATATGCATATATACCTATGAGGGGGTACATGATCGATCGCACTTAATTTGTATAAGGTACACCTAGCCGCGTTATTTACACACAGAAAGACAGAAACAGATAAGTATAATTGACAAAGTTCTGCATTCGCTTTGTGCACAGTCACTAATAGCTTCACCCTTCGGGCTCGCAATAAGAAACACTTATTTGGCTGTAAATAATTTTCTAATACATTATCCAATTTGTTTAGTTTAAAAT
>ABWE02003572.1:0-11524 GCA_000173235.2 Hyaloperonospora arabidopsidis Emoy2
TCACGCTATTACGCCGAGATGACTGTCCATCTCTCTCGTTTAGTAAAAAGAACGAGAAGTGGATATTAAGTGCCGATTGTCAGCGCTCTTTCGAAGGTATCGAGCAAAGCTTAATACAATCGCCAGTTACAGCGATTGCAGACCAAGACAGGCCAGTCCACATAGTCTGTGACGCCAGTGACTTTGCAATCGGCTTTGCGTTGGTGCAGTACGATGCAGACGATGCGGAACGTGTCGTCTGTTATCAATCAAACCAGCTGAAACCAGTAAAACGCAACTACCCCGTCGATGACAAGGAACTCCTTTCCATGAAGTACGCGCTGGATAAATTCATCGTTTATCTGCTAGGCTATAGATCCTTTATCGTCTATACGGACCATGCATCTTTACGAAGGACCGTAAACATTTCACACCTCTCGCAGCGGATGGCGAGGTGGCTGTCATTCTTTGCGGAGTACAACTTCGCCGTCGAGTGTAATCCAGGACGACTTAACGTCGTCGCTAACGCACTCTCGCGCCGGCCCGATTCCGAGCCGGCTGCGCCACCCGACAATGATCCGACTACTGTCGCGGTACTGACTTAGTGTGTCCCGTCGTCAACTTTATTGGCCGACATACGAAAGGCGTATCATCCAGGGATGGTTCGATTGCTGCATCATCTCTAGTAAACATCCGGGAAAAGCCTCAAACTGTTGTCGTCAGTATGTTGATCCTCTACGGATAGATATACAGTTCGCAACGTCTTACTCCAAGATTTGGCTTATGCTGGCGACATGCCTCTTGTCGTCGTACCAGATCATCATCTGCGATTGCGTATCATGTAAGAGTACCATGACGCACCTGTTGGTGGACATAGTGGTCGTGAAAAAATATATCTCGCAGTAAGCCACGACTTTTACTGGCCCCGCCAGTATCAGTTCGTGCGCAAGTACGTTCATACCTCCGAGGTACGTCAACTGGTGAAGTCTAGTCCTTCCGTGCAGCCCTATTACAGCCTCTTCCCGTCCCGGCAGAGTGCTATGAATCTGTCTCAATGGACTTTGTCTTCGGATTTCCCGCATACTCTCACAAAAATACTGATATTCTTGTGTTCGTTGACAGATTCAGCAAGATAATACATCTGGTTGCTGTTCTCGAATCAATTAACGCATCGGCTTGTGCCCAGGTATATATCGACACGGTCTTTCGCCTCCATGGGTTGACTTGTGAACTTGTGTCCGATCAGGGCCCGCGGTTCACAGCCGAGTTCTGGCGTTCCGTGTTCAAACACTTGGAACGCGCTTAAAGATGTCCACGTCTACCCATCCTAAAATAGATGGTTAAACAGAAGGCTCCAATCGTGTCCTCGAGGAGATTCTCCGAGAGTACGTCTATTATTTTACAAAATTGGAGCGAATTATTGCCGATGGTGGAGTTCGCCATCAACAATTCAGTCCATGCGTCGACGAAGCACACGGCTTTCTTCGTAAATGGCTTACGCCAACCGCGTCTTCCGACCTTTTTAGAGTGTGACTCTCGTTCAAGGGGGGGAGGGACTTCTTCGAGATTTCGCCAATCTGGCTCTCACTCGTCACGTGTCGACAATGCGGTCACCACGTTCGATGCCGATGTCGATCACATCGACTTTGGTGAATAAGAGGAAAGTAAAAGCAAATATTCTCTTACTAATTATGATACTGATCGGATCAGCATCACGCCTAGTGCGTCCAAAGACACACTAACAGAGATGACAAGTGATCTTGCTACAGTAAGATCCAAGAGCACTACAGCTACAGACAGCGAGTCAGCAGATGAGTTCATACTGGCTCGCTAAACGTTTGTCCGTTTCGTACAAGACTCTATCGCAGAGGCGGTAGTTCGACAAAAACGAAATCCTGACAAGAATGAAAGGGCAAATATTCTTTTATTCAATGGAGGTGACCTTTTCCTAATATCTACGGTAAACCTACCTCGACACATAGTGAATTACGTTGGTAGTAACAAGCCACAACCCCAGTTCATCAGTCCAGTTCGTGTGCTGCGCCGCCTAGGCAACACACGTACGATTAAACTGCCACTTAAGATGAGCACTCATCCTAAGTTTTACGTCGATCGCCTAAGTCCGTACTATCAGTACGGAGATTCTTTAGCGAAGACAGCCCTTGCGCTCAAGCATCTCTAGCAGATACTTTTGCTTACGATGCTGACCCTTAGCTCACGTCTGAAGTTCGGATATCTCCTCGCGAAGCCAAGAGATATCCTGACGAGCTTCTATCACTTCGTCGTGGAGAGAAAGGTGTTCCCGCTCATTCGCAAGCTGAAAAAAGATATAATCTTCCGTGTCCTTCTCCCTATCTGATCTCAGACGGTTCACACCGCCTACAAAGCTAGGCGACTTCCTTTCTCGTGTTCGAGGTCCTCGCGCAACTCACACGTTACGCGGTCGAGCTGAATCACAGCATCAGATCAGTACTGCGGATCCATAGGAGCAGTTATTTCCTCCTCCACCTCATCCATTGGTTGATACTCGCGGTGGTCAATTTTCGTCTTGGGAACGACTGTTGAATCGCCGAGATAAGAGAGGACGCCAAAAGATTTACCTCGTCCGGTGGCGCGGCTATCCGCCATCGGTGGAGAGTTGGGAACCTCGCTCGCAACTGATGGTGGACGTGTTGGGGAGGAACGAAAGCCCAGCGCGTTTGTAGAAGGATTGCAAATTAGCTATCCTCTTGTACATCTCCGACGACACACGAGCCCTCCACCAGGGGTTGGTCATTGAGTAAGCTTCTTTTGGAGCTCGTGCCAAGCTGTTTATACTATATTGACACACATTACCCGAGGAGAGGCATGGTAACCCTGCCTCTGCTGATAACAGATGCAGTTCGTAACGTGCACAGGTATAAGTCCGTTTCTCAAACCGATTGCGAGACAGGGTCAGCTTGTCAAGACAGGCTTCACGTCCATTCTCACCAACGTTATGGATGAACGCGTTCCACGCCTGGATCAGCGAGGCACCATCACTTTATGGTTCCCACTGTACCATCGATGTTTTAAGAATACATCGATGTAGACTTTGTGCTCAGTGCGAGATTCACTCGCACTAGAGTCAAGGGCATGAAGCCTTGATGATTCGAATAGCTTATTCGATAACGACCGATTACCGCGTCGGAAAAGCGATTCAACACTCGCTGAGGAGGCAGCCACGCCTTCTTCTCTAGAGCAATACGCAGACTGTCACGATCTCGGAAACTTGCGTGGTGTATATGGAAGTACCGATAACACGTCCAGCACGTTAGTTTTGATTATGACGCATTACTTCGTCATCGTCATCGTAGTAAACTGGGTCTTTCCACCGCCTCGATTACTCTCGAGCAAACGACTCCGCCTTGGAGACGGAGCGTCCGACTCGTCGGACGTTGCGAAGAAATCACGACGCTCAGCGAGGCTCAGTGCGCTTCGCGAGTCCGACTTGCTCGGCTCTGTCTTCATCACTTCTGGATATTTGTGGCTGTCCTTGTCGATTCGGTGTTGCCATTTGACTCAACAAAGTATATGAGCTCGAGATCGTAATCTTCGAGGCCACGTGGTGCATCACCGCGTAATCCTACAGCAGCGACTGCTGCAGGCTGAGTAGAGGAAGCAGCGGGCAGGTTGTCGCCTGATGCCTTCAAAGGGATTGCCCCATCCGCCGCAGCGGATCGTAGCTTCATGGCTGCACTCCCAGCAGCTTTGGCTGCACACCGCATGGACTTGATAACCCTGCGTGAAAAAGGAGGACTATTTGGAATTGATCAACAAGTGCTTCCCTTTCATAGGGTCACTCGTTGGATATCCTCATTTATTAATCATTCACTAATGTGACTGATGGTAGAAGGGGTGTAGCGGGGTGCCTCCGTTATATGATATTTTACATAAGGTAAATATCGCGTATGAATAATATGTTAGGACAAACATTATATTCTTACAATACTGGCTTAAGAAGCAATATTGTGATGCAGAAGTAATACACATCTCATTGGTTGATACAGAATAATGATATCAACCAATAAAGCCGAGCCATGACAAAAGAACGCAATGAGTGGTGAGCAGATAGTTACAATACATGTTTGTATTTAGATATAGTTAAAAGAAAACTAAATAGGACTTACTAACAGGAGATTAGCTATACTAAATAAAGTTATACTTTACGCCTTTTCTCGTGTTGAAGCCATCCTCTGCCCGAATGGTGTACTTAAAGCCTCGTGGTACCACCTTACTCTGTGCTCAGTGTAAGTAGCATGTAATGTGACAGTACAAGCGAATGGTGCCCCGTTACATTGATACTCATCCTTAATTTCGTCGAATGATCATAAAATCCAAGATGAGAGTAGCCATCAAATCTTCGCTTGATTCTCGTTCAGATCAGCGTCGAACCCGGACGCGGCAGCTACGATTCTTCGTTCTTGTACTTTACATTTTCGCTCTATATGCTCCGCTTTTTTATTTTTACCCTAGACTATTAAAAAAACCGTGGCATATGGCCTACTTGTTGCCTGCCTTAGTCGATTGCGCGGATCAAGGCGATAGGCACTGCGTCTTCTTCTTCCTGAGGGGTGATACCCGCAGCAAAAGTGCCAATGAATACATCTACCATGTCGTGTGTGCGTTTTTAAGGTGTAATTGGATAATAGTGCTGCCCATCTTTTAGATCTGTGGTAAGACCAGAAGATTATGGAACTCATGCCGAAGATGACTATCACATGAATACTCGAAAACGTGAGACCTACGAGGTGCCTAGCATATTCTAAGAATTCGAAGAAAATACAATTCTTCCTCTTGACCATAATGTAATTAACTTAATTTATTTTAAAAGTACGGATGCAGAAATGAAGCGAACCAATAATGTTATCATGTTCTTGTAGTAAGGTCGCCAATACCATTTCTTACTGGCATAAACCACGATTACCAATGATTAATCGACATTCTGTACAAAGCGCTTGTGGCTTTGGAGATGGAGCTCGATCAGTATCGGGACGATCTGGATGATATGGAAGCCGATCACGATCGGTTATCCTCCTTGCTTTCCGATCGGGACGACCAATTGGTTCGGCTCTAGACCCAGATCTCGGATCTGGAATCCGAGCGCGATCGCGATACACTTCAAGCAAGTATCAACACCTTCGCTACTAGCCTGGCTATACAGCCTTCGTCCAGTCCTGACCTTTTGACTCCATCCCTCCCTGGGCCATCAGGCGTGAAGGATGCGACGGCGCCCTCGAGTATCCGCAGCAGGCATCCCGGAACTTCTTCTCCAGTTTTTCGCCTCCTGAACAAGAGGCCCAACACAGGTGCTTCCCACACTTCCCGTGCTTCCCCACAGTCACGCCGATACCCAAAACTTCTGCTTCGTCTGTGCCCGATGGCCTCACCACGTTTTCTACTATAATTAAGACCCCCAAGAAAGGTGCTCCCCGTCTATCCCGCAATTCCAAGCGATCTCCAGCAAAGTCAACGTCTAAGACGTCCGTTTCGTCCGGATCTGGTAGTCGCAAGAGCAAAGGCAAACCGCGATTCCACACTGCCGTGTCTAGCTCGGATGACGATGATGATACGTCGGATGCGGGGTCCCAAACGCCGGCTGCACTCTCCCGATCGCGCTCTTCTTCCCGGCGTAGGGTCCAGCCTGGTAGCTCGCTGCCTTCGTACACCACTTCGCCAGATTTTAATCGTGGTGGACACCCCAGCCTCCCCCGATCACTAACTCTCCCACGCCCAAAACCAAAACTTCCAGGCTGGAATTGTTTGGTGATGCTTCTAGCAGTTCGGATAGCGCGATCAGTGTTGCGGAGGAATCCTGAGCCCCAGCCAATACGTTGTTGCCCCCGGCCGAATATGATGCTCTTCCCAAGACTAAGGTGCACCGCGATCAGTGGATACCCGAATTTTGCCGTCGCACTCCAAAATATTCGATTCAAGTTTCACCTCAGTCCGCGCGCCGAGTGAGCTGGATCAGCGTGTCGGAATTGGAATTGGAGTTCTTCTGTCGTCATCTCGCAAGACCCTATCATTACCCCTTCCCGGCTCTTCACGTTGTGTCGAAACCACTTTCAGTGTCGCAGTGGTCCGCTCGCCCGATTTCCTCGGCACAGATCGACACGCTTTACCGCCAGGAACTTTGGAAGTCTCTAAAGACAAGGATCGCGCACGTGTCTTTCCAGCCCATTGATGGGGTAAGCAGTTGCTGGATATGTACCACTCCATCATGGATCTCTGTATCCAAACCTTGTGGGAATCGACCGACAGTTTGCCAATCTCCTCCGCAGATCAGGTTCGCGATCCAGGGTTGGCTTCACATTGCGATCAGCGGAAGTAACGGCGATCGCGAACTGGCCCCCTCTGGAAAACAGTTATCCGATAAATACCTTAGAGTGTGATTGAAGGCCATTGACATGGACATTCTGCTGGAGATATAAATATTTAAATCTGATATACAATAACGGATTGTTCCGTTATTGTATATCAGATTTAAATAATTATATCTACACTACATGTCTCCTTAAGGTGTAGTCCAGTCAAGCGACATTCAGACCCCAGAGAAAAAGAATGTGAAATGAAGGCACACAACATCATCAGATACCTCCCTTTTTATTGTACGGAGAAGGTGATAGGAAAAATTAGAGTAATGATTGGTTTGGCAAGAGTGATCTAATCAATTTAATCTGCTTATCTGCTATTTCCACTACATTACCACAATTACACCCCTCATAATTTGATGCAAAAAATAACACAGTGACTTTTCGAATTCCGACCAATCTACTTCAGTCCACCCAATAAAAAGAAATTGCAATATTTCAAACCCATCATTGGTAATTTTAGACATTGAAGAAGGATCAGTGCCGTTGAATACCTGGGAATAGCAGTCGTTGACGATCAGCGTACAGGTGCAACTGCGACTAGAGGACGAAGCGGTGCACTATAAGATCAAAATAACATTCAAAAATTGGCAAGCAATAACAAATACTCGACCACAATGATGACAACCTGTACGTTGTCAATTACAAGGTTTGCACTCTATTCTACGTCTATAGCATATCGATTGCTTTCGTTGTATCGAATGGATCTTTACAGATGTATTGGTACAGCACATCTCATGCTAACTTTCAGGAGCGTCCTTATGTCAACATGAAAGGTATCCTAGTAAGATAAAGACGAAACAGGTGATTTATATCGCAGCCACATCTGCCGCAAGACTCAGGTCCCACAAAATTAAGAAGTGATTTACTGTACAAGACAGTGTAAATCCATTAATAGCTGTGCTTGTCGAACAGTCCATCGTGTAGAAATACGCCTATTGAAACTCAAATCTTGACCTTTCGCACTTAATTTTCCTTAAAACAGCCGTATACAAGATTAATGTATGCAGTCCATGCTTTTTCTTTCAAAAACGTAGTTCCCTAAATGATGGCAGTCGATGAAATGTCCGCATCATCGCTCCTGTTAGTGTTCTTTGTGGTTTGTTTAGCCGCTGGAAAATGTCTTTCACACATCTCAAGAGCAAGGCTTTACGCTAGAAGGCTGGTGTGTACCTGGATTTTAGAGATAACGACACGTTTTTGAGCTACGCCTGTAGGCTATTGCACGTGATGTCGAATATTACTGCAGCATATATTGCAACTATAAAGGGTGTAATTGTGGGTACTGTGATGGAAATGGCGAATACGTGTGGTAAATCTAGCAGTTGCTTTATCAAATGAGTGCGAATTATAGGTCTTGTAAAAGGGTGAAAAACTAAATTTGGCAAAGGGTGTAAATTTAAGGGAAATGGGCGTGAATGCGAGATGCTGAACTTTTTAAATCACACTTATTGGTGTGTGTCTTTATTTCTGTGTTTATGTAAATAACGCGAGGTGTACCTTACACATACAAAGTGCGATCTTGCATGTCCCCCCTCATAGGTATATATGATTATCCGTAGTCACTCTTTGGCTAGGTGACTATTGTGACATACGCACGTGATTGGCTCAAAATAGATCAAAGGTGAATATTATCATGTAAGCGAACACTGAATGGTCATAAGAAAAGGCTGATCGCGTTGCACAAGTATACTTTACTGGTTTAATACAGACTTTAACAGCATCATACTCCTTCTTCAGTGACTGCTGCTGTTGTATGGTGTTTTTTTGCAGTTTTATTCAGTTTTCTAAATTGGATTACTTATATCAAAGGGCAAACTCTAGAGATTGCCCCCCTATCTTAAAAGAAAAACCTGGCTTTTTCTCAGTCTCGCAACCATTGTATATAAATGCCCTCATATCTACACTTCAGGTCATAATGATACGGCCACCCACATTGGTGCTCATAACTCCATAACTAATGCGAGTTAGACGCTGTCGTTTGAGTATGACATGCGCCAAGCTTTAGTATACCCCTCTACAGTGTTAAAATACGATAATATGAATCGATCTGATAGCTCACATACAAAAAACCGCTTTTTGTGCCCGGCAAAAAGTATACGGCCAAAAAAGCATACAAATTTCAAGTAAAAATATTAATGGATTTCTGCATTCCCATATTGCAATGGGAATCTAAATGGTTAATCAGACTAGTAGTGTGTCTTGTTTCTCTGTATTCTGAGGACTCCGATGCAACGGTGCGGCATGGAGTCGATCAAGCTTACCAATGTTTCTTGCTGTATGTTCTTCCACGCTTTGATGACTGCCGAGGTTAGAGCTGATACAGAATCGTGCTGTTTCCCGTTCCGGTATACCTATCTGAGCATTATAGCCCACACGTTTTCGATCGGATTTAAATCCGGAGAACGAGCAGGCCAGTCCATCACATTCATGCCTTGCTCAGCGAAGAACTCCGTCGACATCGAAGAAGTATGGATGGCCGCGTTATCCTACTGGAATAGAAACTCTGCACCGTATCAGCGATGAGCACAAGGCAGCAAATACTCGGACATCGTGTCGATATAATTCTCTGAGTTTGGTTTCCCACTAATATGGCCAGCTCAGTCTTTCCGACTCCACTAAAATCACCCGAACCATAACGGACCCTCTGTCCATCTGACGACGATTCGTCTACATAATAGAGACACGCATGTCTCTCCAATAGTGCTGTAGGCCGTCTGGCCCATTGAGGTTCCCTTTCTTTTCGTCAGAAAAATTGATCAACATCCATGCACTGGAAAGTATCAGCATCTCCTCCGACCATGCAAGACGACGCACACTGTGCATATCCGAAAGATGAAGCGTATTCTCCATTTTTGTGTACGACAGCCAGTCTACATATTGGAGGATACGGCGCACAGTGCGAACCGAGCACTTCAGCTCGAGCTGATGATGCAGCTGTGTTGCTGAGAAATTTCCGCTTGCTGCCGTGCGAACCACCACACGAAGAGCCCGATCGGACAGATGTTGTGGTCTGATAGTGCTAATGCGACCGACGTGACCGCTCACAACACGCATTACTGCGTCCCGTGACCGATTGACAGCATGCGCGATGACGCGCCCTGTTAGTCCTGCTTCATGCAAGCCCTGAATCCTCCCACGCTCTAGGTCGGTTGGTGCTTCCCCCTTCCCCATCGCTTCAGGAATGCAGAAAAACATTAATATTTTTACTCGAAATTTGTATGCTTTTTTGGCCGTATACTTTTTGCCGGGCACAAAAAGCGGTTTTTTGTATGTGAGCCATCAGATCGATTCATATTATCGTATTTTAACACTGTAGAGGGGTATACTAAAGCTTGGCGCATGTCATACTCAAACGAAAGCATCTAGCTCGCATTGGTTATGGAGTTATGAGCACCAATGTGGGTGGCCGTATCATTATGACCTGGAGTGTATCGCAGTTGTGTCGTTTTACTATCAAGATCACATCCAAACTATTTCTGTCCCTAAATTTAAGCATACAAATACGCGTTGAGCTGTCTTACGAGGTAAAATATTCGAGTAAACACAATTAAAAGTTTCAATCAAGAAAACGTTAATACTCAATGGATTTCCACCGCTAGTTGCACGCAACTTCTCCAGTTTTAACCAATCCCTTACCCTCACTTATCCCAACGACTCTTCACGCCGTCGTTCACATAGTCATGACGTTGGACCTCGTCATGTACGGCTCCACGTTGCTGCCGAGCTCCAATCTCTCGTACGTACTCAATGATACTATCGATAGATAAAGTTTGTCGCTCCTTCTATCAAATGATAATATCGATAGATAAAGTTTGTCGCTTCTTCTATCACAACGATAGTATGATTTCTGATGCATGTGCAATCTTCTGGTTTGATAGTGGTCCAGGCGTTGTTTCAACGTGATCCCGTTCATGATCTGCTCGACATTGTATCGACCAAGGGGTTGGCTTAAGCCATGTATTTATTCACGCTGTGCACTTGCTCATGGGATATTATGGAGACTGCGTACGCTGACGTGGCAACGGCTCAGTCAAGGCCTGAAAGACAGGATTACTGTCGTGAAAACAGCAACATGAGCCTCTCAAAGTTGGATATAGTCGATCTGATCGATATGAGGCGACTTTTGTGTACGATGTTGGGACCGCCAGCGTACAGATGAAGTTCTAGTCTGTCGTCGTGGTATAAATTGTGGCGTGAAGCGCATTTAATCAAAGAGAGAAAATATACTATAAAAAGGCAGGTGTGCCTAGAGTTCGTGTCATTTTTACGAATAGCACGTCTATGAATATATAGTTGTGCTGAAAGGAAGGACTATGCATAATTAATGAATTGCATTTGTAGACGTCACATGTAGATCCAATAGGTCACCGTAATATTGACCTTTCACGCGCATTCAGCCTGTAATTTAAAAGGTTGGAGCGAGTAAGTACGCAATCAATATGTGTGCAGTACACATACACTGGATATTATCTACAATGATTGCTTGGCAGCTGCAATTGTAACAGGGCACCGGAGCAACACACTGGACAACCAGTGTGGAGATACTATCACCAACAGCAGTGTTAGTGGTGTCTCGCTACCTCTGTGCGAACGTGCAGAGGAAGGTGAAAAACAAGAAATTGACCAGTTGTTGGTAAAAGTACAACTGTATTATATATAATTAAGTCCTAATCATTAACCTATATTTTAGTCCTATCTTAATTATATTCATCTACAAAAATGTATGCTAAAGTCTTGCTCACCACTCATTGCGCGCGACCGTCGTTGATTGGACCGCTAAAGCTGGATGATACAATGAATCATATCAGCCAATCGGTGAGTGTTTCTGAATATTATCCCTGATGACAATATTCACGAACATTATCAACCTTTATGATAATATTCTAATTAACAAGTATCAAGAGTTAATTACATGTAACAGGCTCACCCCGTTACATGGTGGTAATCTTGCTAATATACTGACGATAGATTATGTCTGTTGCTTTTATTCCCCGATAATCGTGAGTCACACGATTATCGGGGAATGAAAGCTAATAAAACCTGATATTGAAAGGTCTCAGGCTGTCGGGTTTTGACAGAAAATCATAAAATACCGATTTGTGCCAGCCCTGGCATTAGTCCCAGCAGGAAAAGGCACAACTGAGACGGAA
>JH598301.1:2586-80164 GCA_000173235.2 Hyaloperonospora arabidopsidis Emoy2
CGTCCAAAAAACCACTTTTTCTACTTCTTGTTTCACATCTTAGACGTAAGAGCTGGGTGTGCATCAGGGAACGATCTTAGCGGTATACACGCGTTTATTAAGACACAAGTGCATGTTGCGGTCGAATTTTTTAAAAAAAATTACCATTTATGAGGAGCTGAAGATACCGTGGATACGTGATGGTCTTCATCCGTATTACTTGATAGAGTGAAATACAGTGCTCCCTCTGATAACTCTTCCCCCCGATAACTAATATGCTCCGCTATTATATAGGACTGGACGTCCACCGGGTCCGTTCTATAGTAGTTATGTGGTCGCTAATTTATAACTAATAACTAATAGCCATGAAGCGAGATATAAGTTCCTAGATGAAGAATTTGTACCTAATGTGAGAGAGTGAACCTATTCAAGCCAAGCATCGAGGGTGGTTTGTGTGGCGTTGGCACTGCGAATGTCATCATGTAGACTGCGGAGTAGCTTTGACGTAAAACGGTGGGTTCCTAGGACAGATAATGCAAGATGCACGCACTAACTTAGATAAGAATCTGCTCGCGCTTGGTCAATCCGTCTGCGATTGTTTGCTCCTCTGCTTCAGCTCCTTCCATTCATTCCTTCCCTTCCTACACTGCGTTCAGAATCTATTGGTTGTTGAGCTCTGGCTGAGCACTCTCGTCTCCTTCAAAAAAGTTGATTATCTCATCAATAGAGAGTTAGCCAAAAATTACACCGTTTTCCTAACGAAGAACAACAACCGCAGCAAACGACCAGGATGACTAAGTGTCTCTGAACTTGAGGCACAACCTGAGCAAATGGTACAAACAAAGGTGAGAACCTGTGTTAGTGGTTTCTGGGGCTATCCTTCTGCTGATTTTGGGTTGATTTTATTTTAGGGGTGGAAAAGGAGTGGTTCTGGATGAGCATTTCACGTTTTAATTCCTTTGATTATTGACTTTACTATAGTGTATCTGGCAAATATATAATTTCTTTAACTTTTATTATCTTATTTTATTTTATGTAGTTTAATTAGAATAATTCCCAATGTACGACGCCACCATAATCTGGTAGCTAATAAGCTCTTCTAGCTAATAGGCAATGTGTCCGCCGAGGCTAAAAGTTAGTAGAGGGAGACCTGTAGTAGAAATTAATAGTTCCTCCTCGCTCGACAACTGAGAGAGCAATTCAGGTATTTCCACCTCATCAATAAAAATAGATGTCGTCGTTGTTGCACAAGCAAGACCATCCATCGTCTCCCCACCTTGTTAGCATCCTTCTCTACAACATTTTAACAACACCAACCAGCTACTTCATTACGCAACAAATACGGCAACGCAACGATATGGTTGTGACAACCTCAAACCGCTCAATTATCCCTCAGCCGACAATCCAAACCATCCAAATTGGGTACGTGAATAACCAAAACTTAATTCAGTTTTTTAGACTGTATCGGTTGTTATCAAAAAGCGAGCTCCAGAGCTTGCTATTCTAGCGTATAAAAAAAGGGCGAGTTCAGAGCTTGCTATTCTGCCATGTAAATGGGCGAGCCTTAGAGCTCTGTTCTCTATCCGATAAAAGGGCGAGTTCCAGAGTTTGCACACTCATGCACCTCTTAACGTTCCAACTTGTAAGACTTAATATATGCCTTTTTTGTAAAGTGTGGGTATCCTAGATGAACACATTTTTGCTGCACCGATATGACTGCCAGTGTTTCTCAATATATCGATGCTGTCTGATTTCGGACCTTATCTAGGACTGCAAGCAAACCGAATCGCTGTTTGATGTTTTTGCGCCATTACTGCTCCCCTCGCTCAGCGTGTCTTGCAAACGCACATATCAAACCAAAATTATTATTTTGATGTTCAATACTAGTACGACATGAACCAGTTCGAGCTTTGCTTTGACGTATTCGGCGTCGGAACCAATCGCGCTTATATGCTCTCAGTCAGCTGGCTGCAATGAAAGATTTGGCTCCACAATGGCTGCGGTATTGGCATCGCCGTTCGCATGCATCATCGTCGTGGTCTTTTCTACACCCTCCAGGGCCAGTCGATGACGATTTTGCAAATCGTGCCAGCTTGTAGTGCTTGTGGGCGAACTGTACGGACTCGGTACTTTTGCGTAGCTACCTCCAAACTTTATACCCGCGATTCGGGTGGATGTTTTTGATCGAAATCGCGGCTGTTGGAAAAGAGCTAATACTACTGATGCTTGGCAAATTGATCGTTCCAGCTTCATGTAACTCGTATTGGGCTGTAGCGTTCGAATGTGTGGACGTTTTTACGGTGACAACAACGATTCACACCAAGAATTTATGCTGCTGTTGCGACCGATGTCGAACACCAGCGTCGATTCTTTACGAGAGTGACGCAACAGCGCAGCTGGTACATACAAATCTGTTTTAGTGTAAGACCTGGCAGTGTCTGTTGTCTCCTCTTCATCCTCGTACCCGGTAAAATCGCAAAGCCCGATGGAGCTGGCACAGCTTGACGAAATCTGTGGAAGCAAAAAATAGTACAAACTATAAGAAGCGCACGCCTGTAAGCATGAGACAAACCTGTGTATGGACGTACCGAGCTCGTGACACGGCGGTGACACGCAATAGTCGTCGTCGCTGTGGAAACGACGCTTTCATCGGAGCTACGCATTGTGCAATCTTTCTCGCAGCTACTGCTCTCCAATTTGGTTGATCTGTTTGGGCTTGGCACAGGCGCTGCAGTCTTACAGCATTCCGTCATATCGAGCCCATTAACCCTTTCTTGGAACCCAATCAGTCCTGCTTGGGATGATTGACTGACTGCTGCGAGCCGTGGATTGTCTGGCCGGCCATGTCCCGCGCGTGCGAGAAGCGACGCCGGTACCGTGAAAGTTTTCAGCTCATTTGAAACGACGTTGAGCAGCTCTTCCTCATTTGTTGTAAAAGAGAGTGGGATCCGTGGCTTGGAAATAGGATCAGTGTCCTGTTTGGTATCGTTCAACGTGGCTGGCATCATGTTTTGTCTCATCCATTCCTCTTGCTGCTGTTTGAGAAGCTGTTCCTCCACAAATTTTTGATACAAAATTACCTGTAGCGACTCTTGCTGTTTCATAATGTCCCTTTGCGCCACAGGTGACGCTGGTGCCTGAAAGTCCAGGTTTAGCATTTGAGCTTGTCGGGAAATACCGATGCTTTCAGCACTCGCAGGCGCTGCTGCAGCCATCTTTTTCGATACTTGAATGCGAAGATCATCGCGCCGTGAGCCTGGCCGAATGTCTGGACTATCTAACCGCGGCAGCTTTCCAGCTGGATAACTAGACGTAGTATCGGTCACACTAGGCGGCCGCTGCTTGGAGATGTTGTGGCGCTGCCGTGCCGCTAGACACGACGGAGACACGGTTGGGGAGCTGGAATATTCCAACGGAGGAGGGCGACTAGTTTTTTCTAAGCTTTCTGTCCCACGCATCTGATGTGATGATGAGGAAGATGCATGTGAGGCTTGATCAACCCCCTTACTCGCTTGAGAAACTGTCGGTTGATGCCGGTACTGATCGAAAGATCGTGACGGTGAATTTCCTGCTTCCAATTGAGTTTTCGTGCCAATTGAGTTCCACCCGCTACACCAGTGCGTACTCGAAATAGGCGATGCTGAATATTCCAGAGGTGTTCGTACGAATTCAACCGCATTTGATAAACTAGGCTCATGGCCTCCTAGTCCTGACGTTTCAATCTGTAATGATTGTTGTTTACTACTTTCAACAGTTTCGATACTTTCATGCACCGCGACCGCTGGCCCCCACGGCGTCGAGGCTCGACGTCGGGCCATCCGCGCAACATTTCGTGCACTTAACATTTGACTCGGTCGCACGTGTTTTTCCATCGCTCGGTCGACGGGTTTCTCAATTTTCGGAACGGTCGCAGTCGCCGTGTTGGTTTCCAGATCCAATTGAATTATTGTCTGACCTACTTTTAGTGTATCCCCGTGGTGCACCACGACCGCATCCCGATGTAGTCGTTGGTTCCCATTCACGATCGAGCCGTGGCAGCTGTGGTCACTATAGACCCAGACGCCCCGTCCAATGGTCCGCTCCAAAGTTCCATGTGCTGCGTCCACCTCTCGATCGCCTTGGACCTGGAAAGTGGATTCGACTCCTTTGCCCACGACAATTAAGGGAATGGCAAGTGCCGTCAGTGGATAATTCGTGTCGCCTGGGGTGGATTCGTGGTTAGAACGTGACGACAAGAAGTGACGCGCTTGCATCACGATCGTTGACGGTGGACGAGTTGTTGACTTCATCGTAGCGTGGACAAGAACAAGGACGGGGCTGAAGGCAATGACGGAATGACGGCGATGAACGGATCGAGACGCGACCTGAGGGCAGAATCGCAGGTGAAACAAGCAAAAAAGACGGATAATTCGCGGTAGTATAGAGGATATTTTAAAACCAAACTAGATGGCACAAAAAGCGGTGGTGTTATATGCGTAGTTTGATTAAAGGACATGAAAGGCGTACGAGTGAAAATTAGTTAGACTGGGCTTCATGTTATTTGACAAAGTAGGATCCGCCGAAGCCAAAAAGACAACGAAACAGTCGGAACACAAAGTCTTTTGTCCGACATAATTTATAGCCCACCAGCATGAGCAGCTGTGGATTTTTTTTTGGGTGGAACCAGGCAATGAATGCAAAGGCGTATGTATGTATTTATGAGTCGAATGCACGCGTTAATAGTCAAAAGCAAACTAACATTGAGTGAGAGAGCTTCAATGAGGTACTCAATCGATCCCTTTTGGAAAAAACCAAGGTTGTACACCGAAACCATTAACATTAAGGACATATGTACAATAGGATATCTGGTTGCATGCTGTGATAGAAAGCCCATGCAATAGTCTCGCTGCCTACGAAGTGGGCCATATCTACACAAATGGTGTGCAACCAACGAAGCGTGCCGCGGGACAATGGAACCATAAGCTGTTCGCTGACGTTTCTGCTTGCGGGTGTTGGCCGCACGCGCCACCGATTGCCGCGTGAACGGTGTGTCCGAGACGGACCTCTCCCCGTTCGGCCCTCGCGCCGAAGAGGGGAGCCCG
This sequence comes from Hyaloperonospora arabidopsidis Emoy2, assembly GCA_000173235.2. NCBI lineage: Eukaryota > Oomycota > Peronosporomycetes > Peronosporales > Peronosporaceae > Hyaloperonospora > Hyaloperonospora arabidopsidis. The sequence continues at coordinate 7,647 of JH598301.1, forward strand.
TTTGATGAGGGTCTGAAGCTGACAACAAATAGCGCTGGACGTTACACTAAGGGAATTCACGACAATAGTGAGCAGGACAGCAGCTCGCCTAGTACTTCCACGGCTCTACGATCAAGCTCGCACTTCACAGAGCGTTAACGACACCTCCTAACTTTGACAGCTACGATACCATGCTGCTGCTGTGCGGCATTTGTCAAACAGGCTAGCACTTAGCGCGCCGAGGCATCAGCAACAGGTATTTTCAAAGCCAGTGTCGTACCAAAATGTGGTGCTTCTGCATTGCTGGAAAGAGCTGCTGAGCTCAGTAGATGTACATTTATGAATCCCTTTCTGGCGGTTCTCCTCGCTTGCCGCCTTCAGGGAGTTTGTAATCAACTTCAATTGTCGTCAAGTCTCGTCGAGGCAACAACATGTTGCTGAGGTCGGTCCTTTTTAGCGTGAGTGGCTAGGCTTTTCTGTTTGAACTAGTGCGGAACCGGACCGCTCAGATCCATGGACACCAGGCAACGACTCACTGGAGGGATCCAGTTCCTTAAGACACAATGAGTTGATGACGATACTGGTCATACCGATACTAACAAAAAACGTCGTCCTTTGTTTAGCCAGTGTCACAACATGATGTAGTGCACCAAAATTGAGGAGAATCTCTGACTGAGTCCTACCGAGAGCACAGGAGACAGGGAAAAGTAGTAGCAAGGCAGTGGTGGCCCAGCCGTTAGGGTCTGCAGTCGCAAATGTGTCCCACTTCAGTTCGAAATTCGTGCAAAGACGTGACAAAAGAGGACTCACACGATGGGAAGCTCCGACTTTTTGCACATTGGGCGCGGTTCTGTACGTGGGTAGGTGCTTATCAGCTGGTGCGACGGCTTTGTCGCTTTTTTGCCTGTCACTGGTCCTCGTCCTGCTTGGATTTCATTGACCTAATGACCAGGTGTCTCGCGTCTATCAGTCATTCTATCTATCTACCTCCCTATTAACCTACCAAACCTACCAGTTATTCCGTCTCTGATACGAACGGCACAAGTGCTTTCACGCTTAAACCACGTTTCAGAGTCAAGCGAAGAGCTTCACGTTCGACGCCTTCTGATCACGTCAAAAGACCTCAGTTGCTGCTGTATACATACATAGAGACCTGTGGTCAGATGGTCGTGGGGAAGAGCTGGCGAAATCGCCTGTTCGCGCCTGTGGTAACGATTCAGGTCTTGGCCGCGACGAGGTCGATAGCGTCCGTGTCCGAGACACTAACGTCGCAGCAACGATCCTGTCTCACGTCGCCACCGAATCAGGTAACGTTCAGTCAGAGTCCGACGTCTGCAAGTGCAGCTTATGTCATCGATCAGGACTGTACGATTTGGATGATCTACGCAACTAGACAGAGCGACGGGAGTCAGACGATGGACGCGTCGGGGCAGAACATTGCCATTGTCAAGACTTTGCCCGACGTCGATTTGCTGTAAGTAGCAGCACAACAATCAGAACAACTGTGTGGATTGATGGTGTTGAAGCTCAGATAGTTGGAGGTGCTGAGCGTGTTGTGTGATGTGATTTATGAATGGTGACTAGGGATCTATCGGGTAACAGCATTGTTGCTGTTGAAGAATCAGACAATAGCAGCATCTCTAAGCTGTACGGAAGGAATCTGTCATCTCGCGAGGCTGCTGTGGAGACACGAGGTCCTAAACTTTGTCTTTCTGTGTGGCGATTCGTGTGTGTAGGGATCTATCCCGCAACGGTATTCGAAGCCTCACAAATATCCCAATACCCAGCAGCGTCGTCGCGCTGTAAGGCTGTGTTGACTGTTTGACTGCATGTTCTATCTATCAGTTGTGTGACTTACGTGTTTTTTCTTCTGGATTGAACAGGAACTTGGATAACAACGAAATCTCTACTTTGCCTGCTGGCACCCTTCCCAGCACTGTGATGTCAGTTTCGATTCGAAACAATAGCATCACGTCTTTGCAAAGTTTTGTGGTAGGAAAGAGGACAAAGGACATTGACTTGAGCGACAACATGATGTCATTTCTTGCCAGCTGGCAAATGCCCAGCAACCTACAGTCTTTCAGGTGTCAAAATTGCGGGATCAAGTCCATCACAGGTGTGGGTTTTCCAGTATCCATGTCGCTTTCGACGTTCGATTTAACGGGCAGCAACATTGAGTCCTTTGAGGTCGCGAATTCAAGTATACATGTGCTCGAGGCTGTGGCAAATCTCGTAGTTACAACAGTTGAATCCAAGTGCGGTGACAGCCGTGCTCTGGTGCAAGTTACTCGCTCGATGAAGTTGTGTGTGCTGCCAGACAATCACTTTAGCGTCAAACATATGCTAGGAGAAGCCGATTCTTCCGATGGATTTACTTCTGTGAGTGAGGGAAAAGCTGCCGCCGGCGTCAGTGGCCTTAGCAATTGGATGATGCTAGCCATGATTTGCCTCGGCGCGATGATGGCTTGTATTATCGGCGGCGTTGTCTTCGTCATCTTTCGTCGTCAGCAAAAATCTCGGGATGAAGAACTTATGGAAGCTGAAAATTTGGAGCTTGACCTGGATGCGTCGTCATCGTCCAAGGCGACCAAGTACGTGCCAACTTACTTGACAACTATGTCACGAACAGGTCGAACGGATTCGGCACCCGAGAGAATGCTGACGAACTCCACATTCAACATGGAGATAAATGATATCCGCATGGATGACGATATCCTGCAGTGCAGGTTGCTTCAGGAAGAAGTCGTGCGCGGGGAGCTGATTGCTAAAGGCGGCTACGGCGCTGTGTATTTGGCCACGTTCCAGAACGAGAAGGTAGTGATGAAGCAATTGCTGCCTGAACGAGCTCGCGACAAGGGCTGGTCGAGTAATTTCATGGATGAGATTCGCTTGTGTTCGACGTTCGATCACCCCAAGATCGTGCGCTTTATTGGCGTAATATGGAGCTCTTTGCTTGATATAAGCATGGTAATGGAGTACATGCCTCGTGGCGACCTAAGCACCATGTTGCAAATGCAATTGGAACGCGAGACCCACGACAAGCGTGCTCGGGATGACTATGCTTGGTTCCACTCTGTCGGCGAAGGCGGGAAGTTGAGGTGCAAGTCACTGATTGCGCTCGACATTGCAGAGGCCCTCGTCTACCTGCACTCGTTCGAGAGTCCTATCATCCATCGTGACTTGAAGCCGAAAAATGTGCTACTTGGCGACTCGTGGGAAACAAAATTGACCGACTTTGGCACGAGTCGTGCAGTAGACGAAGACCAGACGATGACTGCAGAGATCGGCACGGTCTCTTGGATTGCTCCAGAAGTGTTGCGCGGCGAGCAGTATTCTGAAAAAGCCGACGTTTACTCTGTCGGCGTCATTTTAACAGAGCTGGATACATGTCGTCGGCCTTATTCGCACGGCGTCCCGGGCGCGAGCAACCGCGGGGCTGACGGCAATTACAAGACACCGAACACTCAAATTGCTGTGTTGGTCAGTGCTGGTACTCTGAGACCCGAGGTGCACCCGGACTGTCCCCGCAGTGTGCGCCGCTTGGTGGACAAGTGCCTGGCGTATGACCCAGAAGACCGTCCATCGGCATTGCAGATTCACTTTGAGCTGCGCACCTTGGAACTTGAAGAGGAGAAGCTGCTGGCGTCGGCGAGACGCATGACGGAGATACAGTGCTAAGGTAGCAGCTGCAAAACGGTCGGTTCCAGCACACTCGAGTGCAGGATGAAGTCACGAGGAAGGCTCGAGCTGGACGACGCGTATGGCAAAGAAAACAGTGACGCCTGGTGCGTAGATGCTTTAAAGTTATTTAATGAAGGAAGCTTTCAGCTCTCGTGTCATGAAGTTCACCTGCATCTTGCCTTCAAGGAACAACCCGATCATTGTCGTTACGAGATTACCATCAGCTGGTAGCCCAAGAGTCGCCGCTATCGTCTAGTCCAGTCCATGCACTTCATTTTGCAACTTGACGATCGTCACGTTGTAAAGCTCGTGTACGGACCCTTTTGTGGTAAGAGCACCGGATGTTAAATGAGCTGTTGGCGCCATGTCCCACGTCGTGCAAAAGTAAGAAACCGCATGCATGGTCTATACCGACCGAAGAGCGTGTTTTCCAGATGGGGAACAAACCGACTGTGCCCCGAACTCACTCACTCACCCGTGCGTGAAACCCTCGATTATCGAGGGTACGTACGTTCAGTCTCGACCGTACAACCGAACAGGATCGTCCGACGTCAGTCGTAATTCCGTGACAACACGTTTCCTTATGAGCCGGTCACGCTTGTGGCGACGCCGACTGGACTTGCTCCTCCTCGTCCTTGTGCTTTCACTTCATGGCCCTCAAGTAGCTCCTGTTGACGCTCTCAGTACGGACACATGTGAGACACCAGCTCCGACGCTCGCGACATTGCGTCGAGCCGCCACTCGGGCGTCGAGTGCTGAAGTCGTGTATCCGAATTGCACCGTTGTGAGCATCAGTCCGACGTTTAGTAATGGCACGACGATCGTCGATGCGACCAACTTGAACATTCAAGCAGTCGCGAGTTTCCCGGACGTGACCACGGTCCTGCTTTCCGGGAACCAGGTGACGGTTATTTATGAAGACGCGGACGTGGCTGTTAAGACGCTGTACGTTGGACTGGAAGTGAAGAAGATTCTTGTGGATGGAGCAAGTGCTATCCCCTTGTTACTGTTAGTAGGAAGAGTGTCTGACGCTTGTTTCTGCTGTTGTTGTTGTTGGTGGTGGTGGTGGTTGTTGTCTGTGTGCTCTTGTCAACAGCGACTTGTCATCCAATGGCCTCAGTGGGTTGGATAGCCTGACAATTCCACGCTCCGTGACGATGCTGTACGTATGCGCCTTTATGCTGTCGGAATGTCTTCTTATGGGTCCTGACGTGTCTTGGCTGGATGAATGGATGGCTGTGCTGCTTTGAACAGAGTTCTAGATGGCAACTCTATACTTAGTCTCGCCATCAGTGAGATCCCTGAGACCGTGACCTCGCTGTCGCTACGACAGAACGGCATTGTCAAGCTGAACACCTTCATGTTCAGTGATACATTACTCAGGCTTGACACGAGCGACAACACTATCCACGATCTCTCGACGTGGAAAATGCCGTCTCAATTGCAGGTGTATACGTGCATCCAGTGCGACGTTGAAATGATCTCCGGTGTCACGCTGCCGTCGTCGGGTTCACTGACTTCTCTCGATATGGAAGGCAGCACTGTAGAGTCTGTAGAGATCGCGCGCTCGACCTTGCCATTAATCATAGGATTGGGGAGGCTGAAGTTGACTGTCTCAAGTTCTAGTTGCAGTGATCCCACGGCTACGAAGCAAGAAGTGCAGTCGGTGCCTATTTGCGTGCTACCGGACGCAGTGTACAACTGCAAGTTTGTCCTCTCTGGATCCGTGAGCGACTCGGGTAGCGCTTCTCATCTGCTGCCCAATGACGTCCAGCTTTCCAATTCCTCTGAGGCATCGAATTGGATGCTCGTGGCCATGATTTCAGGTGCAGCTTTGCTGCTTGTGGTCATTGGAGGCACCACCGCTTATCTCGTGTTTCGCCATCGCCGTTCGAACGAGAAATTCCGAGACTACACAGCTGACCGATGCTCGTATTTCCATTCCGAAGCTGACATTGGCACGAACAACACGACTAGCAACACTATGTTCGAGCGGACGTTTAACACAGGGGCGGCGGAGAGCGAAGAGCGTTTGAGACGAGACGAGACGGTTGTCAGCAGCAAGCATCGAAGAGCTGCTTGCTCTCTAGATTTGTCCCCTCAGTCAGTATGCAGGATTTCCAACCGACATCTGGACAACGACATCCGCACTGATCAGAATATGCGGCACTATCGTTTGATGCACGACGAGGTGGTGCGTGGGAAGCTTGTTGCCAAGGGTGGCTACGGAGCCGTTTATAAGGCCACGTTCCGTGGTAAAACCGTCGTAACAAAGCAATTGCTGCCAGAGCGAGCTCGTGATCCACGGATGCTTAATGACTTCATGGACGAAATCCGGACGTGTGCTTCTCTGGAACACCCTAAGATCGTGACGTTCATCGGCTTCACATTCACTTCTCTCATGGACTTGTCCGTTGTGTTTGAGTACATGCCAAACGGTGACCTTGCAGCCCTGTTGCAGAAACAGTTGAAGCGCGAGAGTCGCGACCCGACGGCTCGTGAATCGTACGGCTGGTTCCGTACCGCACAGTCAAGCGGAGGAGGCCGCAAGTGCAAGTCTCTTGTTGCTCTCGATGTTGCAGAGGCTCTCGTGTACCTGCACTCTTTCGAAAGCCCGATGATTCACCGAGACCTGAAACCCAACAATATCCTCTTGAGTCATACGTGGGAAGCCAAGTTAACGGACTTCGGTGTGAGTCGCGAGCTTCGAGAGGATCAGACCATGACCGCCGAGATCGGTACTATATCTTGGATCGCACCCGAGGTGCTGCGCGGTGAACGGTATACTGAAAAGGCAGACGTGTACTCGTTTGGTGTGATAATGACCGAGCTGGACACGTGTCGACGGCCGTATTCGGAGGGCATCCCGACTGACGATGACCGTGGTGGCAACATCAAGCACACGAATGCTCGTATTGCTGTGCTAGTGAGTGCCGGTTCGTTAAGGCCATCGTTGAGTTCTGATTGCCCCGGTAATGTTCGGAAGCTGATCGACAGGTGTCTGGATGGGAACCCGGTGAATCGACCATCAGCGTTACAACTGCACTTTGAGCTGCGCAACCTCGAGCTTGCACCAGACGACTTGGCGACCACAGGTCGACTGGCAAATCGAGCCATGTCAGCTCCCCGAAGTAAGTGCAAACCACCTCGCCGAACGCCAAATCGACACGAGCATCGAAAGCGATCCGAGCCGCAGATTGTGCTGATTGACGACGACGATATTGCACTATTGTCAAACGAACGACGGGATCACGTGCGAAACTTTGTGTGATGACTGCATGCCACAGAGGAAGGGCCCTTTTATTTGAACGCGAGAGAGATGGATGCAATATCGATCTACCTACCGGTCAGGATGAAGTCAAAGTCAGGGAACCGACTGGAGTTCAGACTTCGCTGGTTGAAGTCAAGTCGAAGGCAACAGTGTACCACCTATTTAATTGGACCCTTTTCGACACGTACATACAGCATTACTGGTTGCTGCATTCCGTTGGAGATTACCCAAGCACACGAATGAGATACAGTCGAGACTATAAGAGTTTCGCCGAGTACTATTGATTTCAGCAGCAGCTTTACTTCTATCCTGACGACACTCGTATCGGTCATTTTTGGCGTCAAATGCACGACCCGCGCAGTCATCATCTATTGTGATGGTGTTTACATGAGACTGAGGATCCGAGCATTTTGCGTGTATCCTGTCTATGCGGCCTTTACGATTTATTCAACAATGGGTTTTATATCATCCCTATTATGAACTTGAAAAGAGTGGATCTAGAACAACAATATTAACATTGTTAGGTGAAGGAAACGTTAATTACCGAAGTTGTCATTGTATTCCAACGTTGTTGTCAAGACTGAAGCTGGATCTTCTTAGGTAGATGTAGGGGTATGAGAGTAACGAGCTGACGCCTTTGGATGAGTAAAGTAAAGTTTGTATCGAGTAGTGAGGCACGAGTCCTCATCGACATGCATGTAGCTGCTGCTATATAATGCATTGTAATGTGTTCAGGGGCACGAAAGCGTCGTATTTCACAGTAAATCTGTTGAGTTATCTGCACTAAGACCCCCTCCCACGCTCGGCTGCTTATAGTGTGTGTAGAAGTTAATGTGTTTGAACGGGAGTCGGTATGTGTACTTAATGAGCAGCATGTTTCATTTCTTTCTTGTCTTCATTCATTCGATCTGACATCTTCTGTACAAATACAGCGTTTTCAGACCGTGCTCGGGCAAGTGTCTGGACAATCTACAACATTTGGAAGCAATTTTAATGAACTTTACAACGCGGTAGCCAGCAGCATGGCCTTCAGAAGCTTCCTTCAGCTAAAGGATTGCTAAAATGATGGTAAACTTGAGATAAAGGTCTTATCTTGCACAAAGCAAAAGTCGAGCTCAGACTTACCAATTCCGAATTCAAAAGCTTCGTACCGTTAATTAGGATATTCATAAACTGAGGAAACACAAACAGATCTGACATGCTGCGTAACATTCCAGACACTGAAACTTATGGGCCATCACCTTAACGTTATATTGACGTTTGTTGACGAGCCGGTTCGCAATCAGATAAAATTCGCTTCCACACAATTCAGCAGCTGCTTCATAAACTAGGGCATGTTATGGAAGACCATGCACAAGCGCGAATACACGGACCACATTAAGATGTGCCAAATTGAACTTTTTGTAGTACTAAAATTAGTACATCTGCCAGCCAAATTATTCAGTACTAAATGTAGTACTAGAAACAGCTCTTAGCAGATCTGATCTGAACCGTTTGAGGCAGTTTAGGAACTTAAACTGAATTATTTAGCTCGTCTCTACCTACTTGATGTCCAAAATTTCGGGTTTACGTCTTTTTGTGATATGTTTTGTTAAACCCAGATAAAAATTGTGCAGCAGAATACAGAAAGGATATTGTATACGTAGTCACCACTTTTGTAATAAAGTGGAATCAGCACTACGGGTTGCGACTGCTAATTTCTCTACACTGCAAAACTATGTGGTGGAAGTTGCATCGTTGCAAGTACGTGCTTTCAAAGGACGCGCTTTTACTATCTAGCTAAACCAACCTTTAGCGCAAAATATTTATAGCTTTCCCACTAAATACAGTTGAGCCTATCCGAACTGTTAGCTATCACGAACATCAAAAATTATTAGCTGAGGAATGGCTACCAGATAAGCTAGTTTCTGAGGCATATCCGGAGCCAGATAGATCCGCGCGTACGAAATTAGCAATTGCTCTCAGTTTAGACAGGTTATGAGTAAAACGATTTCATTTTAGACATACTCTTTTTACCAGCGACAACCACTGGAGGAGAAGTCGTCCAAAATGGAGGATCATGAGCACGAGTTTTCGGTATTGGCAAAAATGACACGTGTCATCTTTGCCTCCACGTAACCATCTTTTTGTAAAACATCGTGAAGGTTAAAGAAAGAGAAGCTAAAGTGTTAGAGGCTCGTGCTCCATCGATCGTAGTTGCTTGTCAAGTGTAGTCGGTTCAAAAAGAGTTATAATCATTCACACGAGGACCAGCGAGAGCAGATTGTGGACGTTATGGTACTAAGGTAAAGGCGACTAAAAGACGAGGATTGACCTGACGAGCGTCTGTACGACATTTCCGTACCGAAGTAGTACGACCCAATCGATACCTCACAAATTTAAGTACGAAACATAGCAGAAACATGGCTGCTAAGCGTCTATCCACACGATATATGGTTTGAGCCGAGCATGCAAGGCCATTAGATCAGGAGCTCTTGGATTTCACCACTTTTGTAGTAGTTTGCCCCGCTGAATATTCAAGCAAATCGAAAATTGTACACAAAAAGTCAACTTGGAAGGGCTGCAGCACGCATGTGATGATTACACGTGTTGGAAGCACATGTTGTAAATTGATGATAAATTGATATTCCATCGCTAAGCGTACCTTCGTCTACGACCAAGAAGACAAGGCAATTTTCATTTTGAGCTACATTGGCAATAGTTCTCCTTATCTCGACGTTCGCGACGGCAGTTTCGTAGACATACCAATTATATAGATGTCTCTTTAATCATGACCACGGTTAGATGTGTCTATAATGTGACGCCGGTGAAAATCCCCCTCGTATGTATAGGATTGACTTGTTCCCAGTTCGGTCCCTCTAGACGAATGATGTCCTTCTGAACCGTACGCATAGCCCTCCAGATATCATCAGATGATTTCAACACATTCAGTGTATTATCATCATTACAAATCGGTGTTGTACGACTACGGAAATTATCTATGGCTTGCAAAGAACTGCGCATCTTCCGGAACATTTTTGTCACAAATTTTATAGTTTGGCTGTGCTTGTTATCCGTCGTATGTAGGAGTTTATTCAGAGCACTTACTGCTTGGTAGTTATGGAGGTCTTGCTCGTTCCGAAATATCTCGATGAAGTCAATCGATTGTCTTCACAAATACATCTGTTGTGCACTTTTTGGCGTTTTGGCCGGAAATATGTTCTCTTTGCTTTCGACTAAAGACACTATGCAGTAGTAATCTGCACAAAGCGTACTGCAACACTTCAAGAGAAATAGCCCAGTTGGCATACAAATGTGATCACTAACGTAGTAGCTGACGGTAAATTTTGCGCCAAAAACAAACGTGCTCCTTATACGACGAATCCATCGCGACCTTTCTGCTTCATAATGCGACCGCTTGTGTACCCGAAGATCCGTACCTCATAATATGGCTACGAGCGGGAGCTTGCAACGGAGAAAGGGTCATGTGCTTTCAAAACCGACAGCAAAGACCACTAAAGCTGCGCTGTCACGAGGATAAAGGCTGCAGTCGACCTTAATGATTGTGGCTGCATGTGCGAGGATGTAAATGATACCTACTGTTAAAAAGAAGCTGACAGAAGGATAAGCGAAGGCCTGCAGTCGTTGCGGGCGCTTGCTAATGTCAATATGTGCGCTCTCTACTACGCCAAGACGGCGGTGCAATGATCTTGCCATACTTAAGTAACGTAGAAAGCACACGATTCGAGTGTCGTCGCCCTGGCAACAGCATCCTATTGATGCTCCCAGGTCCCGGTGCCGTCTTACTAGCCTTTACGCACGCATATTGATGGCGTTAAACTTCAGCAACACGCGATATATTTAGGGAATTGTTAGATTCCCTCCCTTTTGGTTAGATTCACTCCCTTTTTCTTTCGTTAGGTAAACACATGGAGCAAAACGTTGTCATTGGTTAATATTTAGTTGCTAAGTATACTTATTTTCTCCTTTGTACCCTCGCAAGCCGAATTATTGTTATGACTAAATGGCATCGCCCGGTGGCCTAGCGGCCCCACCAATTCTCATCACCTTTAGACAGGGCGATACCATGGAGGAAAAGATGGTGGCAACGTGCTTGGGTACACTATTAGCCTATAATTATAAGTATATGGATAAGAAAGCGTCTACATCTAGTGATAGTATACTATTTCTACTAACTTCTTCATAGAAGGAATCTATTTACACTCCCCGCTCTTGATTTTCCTGCCCTACGTACCCATTGTACAGAAACCACAAACCACACAACATACTGACAGTAAAACGCGCGCCAGAGTCATCAGTGGCCTTTTATGGAGCTCTTTGTGGTGAGGAAGGAGGAACCTATCGCTTTACTAGTACATCTCCTCGGTCGAGAATAATTGGACCAGTGGTGACGGAAATGAAAGAGGAGGAAGTGTAGATGAAGAGGAGAAGGAGAAGGAAAATGAAGAAGAAAAAGAGATCGAAGAAGCAGTCGAGTCTCGCTGTTTAGTTGCTGCAACGTTACTGCTGTAAGTAAATTATCCGCTTTGGTCGAGTGGGCGCGTGCGCAAGGCGTGGCGTCTCGCGAGCATCGCAGTTGCCCGTCGTCGCTTCTCGTCGCGGCTTACGGACATTTTACGTCGTTTGGACTCGAACGCTGTGATGGTGGCTTTGGATGTGAATGAGGATGAGGTAGAACTCTGTTCTGCTTGCAGTCAAGATGCGGGTGAGCACAAGAATTGGCAGTCGTTCAAGCACTAACACGTTGGCGTTACCTCACGTACTTGATGATGATGTAACCATATCAGTCATATCTTGACGAATGCGTATGCGCACAAGGCGAGGACGCTGCTGTTTAATATAAAGACGTACGGCACTTTGACTTACACAACCGACTAGTGTCGGGTGAGCTGACGAAGCAAAGTCTGGTGCTTATGGGTGGTCCTGACATGGCCAATCCACAGCTTGTGCGCCAGCGGAAGGAGTGGGTCAAGAAGCGCACCCACGAGGTGATGCGGGACGGTCACGAAGTAGAGGATTTTAAATTGGACCTATTCGAATGCTGCAACTGCGGTAGCTCATGGACAAGATATCTTCTGTGGTGTCGCAAAGCTGTTGTGGATGTACGCGGATTATATCATATGTCTGAGGTAACCGTCTAGTTGGTAGTGGTAGCCATCTTGTAGAATCCCGGGAACGAGCGGAGCTCACCGGGGAATAACTGCGACATGAGAATGATGCTGCTGCTGTATGTGTGCTGCAAAGAGCGACGCCAACAAGAATCGATGCAACAAAAGAACGCACGAGCACGTAATCTGCACCTCATCCACCTCGCTCCAAATAATTTTGCTCGGTTCGTCGTACCATGGAACAGCAACAGACCCACATTGATCAGCTCGCTTCGGCTCCAGATCAATCACTATCTCCTTTTTACGTCTCTCCTCTTCAAACGAAGGCCTTTCTCGTCCACAAGCTGCTGTGTCCACTCCGTTCTGTCCTAAGTCCCAACACTCGCTCTGCCACCTGTTGTATCACTTAGTAATTCATTGCAGAACCTAACGTCAATGAAAAACGTACACGTGCGCCCAATTCCGCAGCCAAACACATCCCTACCGACTATTCTCCACCTGTCTAGAGTTCACTAAAATTGCTGCTGTTGCATGCCACGTCGTCAACGTTATCTCGGCGGATCTTTTTATCGACAATTTCTACCTTCTGGCCTTCACACGACGTGCTAGACTGCCCATGGTGACGTAATCACGCAGCGATGCCGCATCTCCACTGATCCAGTTTTTCTCGACCGAGGAGCTGCACTAATAAAACGATAGGTTCCCCCCTGCCTCGCCACAAAAAGCACCATAAATGGCCACTGATGACTCTGGCGAGCGTTTTACTGTCAGTAGGTTGTGTGGTTTGTGGTTTCTGTACAATGGTTACGTAGGGCGGGGAAAATAAGAGCGGGGGACGTAAATAAATTTCATATAAAGTAGTTCAAGGCCACAATACTGTAAACTTTAATGCAAACACACCTATCGATATTCAACATCGATGAGACATTCGATGGACAAGAATAACGATATATCTTAAAACAAAAAGATGGAATGGAAAAAGGGGAAAGCAAAAGACGAAATGAAAGGGATGGTGGCGATGAAGACGATGAAGGGCATTTATGCACATTTACATATCAGCAGAAACAGCGATATAGATGTCAAACGACGAAGAAAGCGAGGCCGTATGGAATCGTCACATAGTGTAGTATCGCGTGGCTAATAGTATAGTTCGCTATTATCATCAACACCACGCGATACTGCACTTTGCTATTCTTCTTCTTCGTATCGACACATTAAGTTTCGAAAACGATAAAAATGCGCGTTTACGTGAAAATGACTTCCGCTCGTAATTCGTTCATATAGGGAAACGTTAACCACCCACCAGGTTTTCGTTAACCACCCACCACCCCTATATATTACCATAATTTATGCAATTTACGCCTTCTGATTGGTATGATTGAGAACATCACAGTTCTCAGGAGTATTTTACAATCTCTTTTGCAAATGATAAAATACTAGATCTAAATATTAATACGCATGTCTTTAAGTCGGCGAAGTGTGGTGATTTATTATGTCGGCGACGCGTGGTAATTTATTATTTATCTACTCGACTCATAATACAAACTGCAATATCAGATAAATAACCTCTTTCATCCTTAACCTCGACAATCTTTACACCACAGTCATTATATCATCGGATCGAAAAAGTAAACTTACTAGAAGAAAGCCACATAGTGATGTAATCCTGCCGACCTAGCTCTTGGATGCAGATTAAACTTTCACACTCGTCGGTCGCAATAGTAATATTGTTAAATTTACGCTTCTCGTATCCTAAACCACAGCAGCGAGCTCATACGACCAGTTATGTTACTTGATTGGCGTCAAGTGTAACCCACTAAAAAGCTTTTGTAATACTTAATCCGTCCAGTCTCATACCAGAGCACCACCTTAAAATTTTCTTTTTGTGGCGAACCATATAAGCAACCCACACATACTTCTGTCCCTTTCCGACAACAATTTCTCCTTCCATGACACGTGCCTTGGAGTCTTGCAATGGGCATATCTTGCTCTCTCCTTCTACGTGTTGCAATATAAAGACAATGCCGTGGGGTGTTAAATGTGATAGATTTGCAACAGAGACAGGTAAGTGTACTTAACTCATTCCGAATACTGTTCCCATCGTCAGTTGCCGCCACTTCTTGCTGCTCGGGTTTCATTGTATAGTGAAGGAAGTAACTGACTAATAAATTACAGCACATCGCCGACTTAAAGACATGCGTATTAATATTTAGATCTAGTATTTTATCATTTGTAAACGAGATTGTAAAATGCTTCTGAAAACTATGATATTCTTAATCATACCAACCAGAAGGCGTAAATTGCATAAATTACGATAATATATAGGGGTGGTGGGTGGTTAACGAAACCTGGTGGGTGGTTAACGTTTTCCTTCATATATTATGATTGTAAATAGTTATGTCATCGTCAAAACTCCGCAGAAATTCAGAGCCGCTGTTGCATCTACTCCACTTTCAACAAGTATAGGATACGTCGTTTAAAGCGGTGTCTAATTTTGTGTCACGAATACCGCGAGTGCAGAATGATTGAATTGTACTGATCGAACATGTCAGAGTATAAGAGCCAGAGATGAGAAATTTGCTGACGACTGTCATACCAGGTACGATCTTAAGGTTTATGCACTAACGTGACTTCTCATTTAAGTAGGATGGTACCGTATTATACGGTATGCTAACGGGTAGATTTTACATATATATCGGAAATTGATAGGTACACACCCACCCTTTGATGCGTACACACCCACCCAGACTGTGTAATTAATCATTTGCCACAAATTGTAACGTAAAACATAAAAATATAAGTTACTAAATTAAACCGTCGTGGGCTCGTCGTCCGTATTGTCGTGTTCGTCCATATTGCCTACCCACTCGACCACGAGATTAACGTCGACGTACGACCGCACGTCTGCGAAGAGCAGCAAGAGTCTCCGCACAGGCTGTCCAGGCAGTCACAGTAGTCAGGTGAGTAGCCAAGAGGCCCGAACAAGTGGAGAGGAGAAGATCGAGCTGAAAGGAGCGTCGGGACAAGCCAAGAACACCATCTCTGCCGCTAACAACTTGGCGCAATAAGCACGGAAGATGTTGCAGCAGGAGCACAAGTTCATGGCTCCCATGCTTCGTGAAAACGGTGATACTGCTAGCATTACTAATCCAGACGTACGTCGGCGATCTCGCAATAATTCTCAGACACCCAACGCCACCGCGCGCTCGATTTGCTCGAATGAAGCTAACCCGAACACGTACATCACTATCAGATGCGACATCATTCTCGAGTGGTGGTGGCAACAAGTTCTGTCCAGCGTTGAAGACGTTCGACATTAAGCACTATGTGGTTTGAGCACTCAAACCGCAATCAACAACGAAGCTTCTGGACGTTTATTGGGAGGTACAGCAGTGCAATTACGTGGAGTTACCCTCGGATGAGGCTCTGAAGCAGCTTTTGGCAGTTTTGCAGCAAGACAGAAGAGTGCTGGTGTGTCGACGATTGACCACATGCCATCAGTCGGGTGTGACAATTTGGATCAATGCCCAGCAACGGGTTAACGAAACAGAGATGAGGACAATGGAGACAGCGGCGATGCAGTCGGTGTCGCCCACAGATTTAAATAAGAAAACTTGCAGGAAGAGAAAAAGCTGTAAGATGGATTGATGGGACGATCTGCCGATGGAGTTAAAGAGGTTGAGATATCCATACTGTCTACTCGTAGTACCTATACTAGTATTTGATGGCTGGTGGCTATTGGTCATCTACCATGACTACATCGGCGTCTCCGCGCTGGCTCATTCTGGGGAGACTATCTCCATGAAAATGGCTATGATCGTTGTCATAGCCATGGCATGAAAATAGCAATAGGTTTTAGCATATTAATCTGCAGCTTGCCCTTAATTGATGTTACATCCATCATTATGGATCACGCTTAATCTGCAGCATGAGCTTGTCAATTTCTTTTAATAATAGACTTGCTGTCTTAGTTCGTGCTCTGCAATTCAAATACACATTTAACTCACACGTCACCGCACAATCGAAAGAATACGTGAATCAACGTCGCCCAAGTTTCTGAATGACGCTTTGTCTCCTTCAGTAATCCAGCAATGCTCTTCTGTATCAACAGCAAAGAAAATACCACAATGTAAGTACTATTCGTGAGTTCTAATTACTTTCCACTAGTACAATGCACCACAGCAGGCATCCACTTACGATCACTTGGACTCCTTTAAAAATCCAAGATCTAAAACTTTAGCAAAGCGTTCGATCTGAAATCTCCATTACCGTAACGGCGAAGAATATCCAGAATTTTCACCCTTACACGAGCAACGCCTCAGATAGGAGATTCACAATGAAGCCAAAGAACTTGACAACTGACATAGCCGCGTTGAATAAAACGAAAAACTGACTTGAAGTGCAAGATTATTGAAGATTTGACACTGGGACTTGGCATTTAATATGATCATGACCGCATTCTTGAACAACCGAGGCAGCATCTGGCTGCCGGGCAACTTCAGTTTATCCAAAGCATTCTCAAATGCACTGGGATCGGGCCGAGTAGAAATATTGACTTTGTCACGACTGGACGACCACGACCTTGTCGTACTGGAAGAGGTTCATTAAACTCCACTAATAATTGCTCTTGTGATAATTTACTGATTCATTCCAAAAGAATAAGCTGTTGGTGTGGTGATAGCTGAGTATAGTGATCTCGAATTCGAGACAGATATTGTTCAAAAGTTAGATTGGTAATGTTCATGTTACTTGTGTTCTCGTCGAGATCAAGCCACCACTAAACAAAAAATCATCCTGTTTAAACCTCCCACGCGTTGCGAGGATATCTCGAACGCGATGCGAACAAGGGATTCCAAGCGTTGACGTAAAGACATTCGTACATTGTGCTTGGATCGAGATACGTGCCTTTTTTACCTCTTCATGAGCCTTTTTTTAGTGCGTGATGCGATATTTTGCGTCGAACATCAGCCCAAATATTACCAGATAGAGCGATAAGTGTTTCTGCGCGGCTGTAGGCAATGTTGTGCCGAGCGTCCTTCTCCTGAAAAATAACTGCAAGCAATATGCGCTGATAAACATCAGCAAGATCGCCGGTCGAAACTTCGACCCGAGATTTGACTGCACCATGCTTTCCCTCGGCTCGCTTACTTGCTGTATTTCCAAGATGGCGGCACGTTTTGGTCCATCCAAGGATGAACCGATCTTTATAACACAGCCAAGTTCTGTCAATGTATTCGCTGACTGAAGTAGGATAGCTTTTGCAGTTGTCAGCCCACTTTGTCTCAGAACGTCGTTTGAATGACAAAGCTGCTTAAAATCCGCCTCGAACATTTCCCAATCTTGTTGACTCGAAAATTTGTTGCGACAGCTGGCAAGTACGTTCTTCGAAATATACCAAACTCAAAGCAGATTGCGCGCGTTTGGAAAGTGCGTACGAAGCGCGGACATCGAGGCAAGTTCCCGATCCGTGACAATCTCATCAAACAGTTGATTTGCTCTGAAAATGATTTTAGCGTGATTGAGAGACTAGTCGTAGTCTTCTTTTTGCTCGGAAGAAAGTGTGAACGCGACCGAAAAGCTGTCATTGCATGCGGAAACTCCAACTATGTGTAGCATTGGAATCTTGAATCTACACAGCAGATAAATAAGGGCGATACTATTAATTATATCCGTCATTTAAAATTAGATACAATCAATACTTACCTATTGACCTTGTATGTACAATCCATAATCATGACATGGGGAAATATTCGTGCAAGCTGGACGCAATAGCTTAGTGCAAAGAAGAGCTTGGTTATTTGACCTTGATCGTCGCGGTCGTAAGTATGTAAAATGTTGTTTGCCTGAAGCTCATCCAGCAGCGTTTCCATTGGTGTTCTTCCAGCAAGTTGTTCTTCCTGGACCATCGCCTCTGCATTGTATATGTCCCTTGGAATGAGATTGCAGATTGGATCGCTTTAAAGGACTGTCGCCAAGATGACCTTGGGTGCAGTACCTTCTCTTGCCATGTCACCGATTGTCGTGGCGTTCTAAGGACCAATTTTATGCGCGGCGGGATAAGCAGAGACATCCATTGCTCCTTCGTGGTTGTGCTCACCGTTTTCGACAGCCCCAGACCACTGATAAACTGCCACAAAAGCACAATTGTTGAAATAAATAGTATGCGCTGCTATTATTATTCTTTACTGTATCTCTTTTAATTGTGACAGAAAATGGACACTTGAGACTTCGTGTTGAACTGCGACGCTTTCGTGAACCCTCTGTGAGGTTACCCCGCGGGTTCTTGTACTAGCCAGCATGAGCACAAACCAGCCAAATTTTCCTGGTCTCACCTGCGCGGCAATTCTTCAAGCGACTTCTTGATAAGGTGTACTCTTCATGTATCGTGTGAGAAAGCACCATCGTCTCCGCGCCCGCCAGTGATGCGTAGACATCCTCTGCAGGCGGTGCAAGGACCAAGTCTATTGTTTCTATCCAAGTTCAAAAGCGCAATATCCTGGTCACACCCTTCTCCTGATCAAATTTCGCAGTACTGTTTAATTTAGTAATACATATTTTATGCATTTACGTTACACCTTGTGGCAAATGATAAATTTATACAGTTTTACTGAGTATGTACGTATTAAAGGACGATCGAGGATCGCAGTGCTGTATAATTTAGTAACTTATATTTTTATGCTTTTACGTTACAATTTGTGGCAAATGGTTTATTTACACAGTTTAGGTGGGTGTGTGTACGCATCGAAGAGTGTGTGTACCTATCAATTTCCAATATAATATTGATCAGTCAGAATTGGCTGTTTTGAATGTTTACTTAATGAATGAAAAGGGAGTCAAACCAAAAGGGAGTGAATCTGACAATTTCCTAAATTTACGAGAAAATGCAGTTACTTTTGCTTTTCGTGTTCCTACGAGCAGTATTATCGACTCTAGTACCAAATTAATATTCTCCTCTCTAGCTTAAATGACAGCTGCTGCATCCTAACAGACTGAAAACAATACACACCTCTTACATCATTGTCAACGCGATTGTGTTACCTGCGCGAGCGAACAGCACTTCACTCAAAATGAAGTCAAGCGCAATATAGAATCCTACAGCTCCATTTAGTATCGAAAAGTCCTAGAACAACCCTACGTCAATTACCAACTCAATCAAAAATCAATCAAATATCAAAGGTCCCATCTATTATCATTCCACCCTCTTTATCACCAGTCGTCGCCATGGCCGTCATCGCCTCGACCCCACCGTCTTCCTTCTCCTCGTCTTCACCTCCCGCTGCCTCAACACCTACTGACAGCAGCTACGAACCCATCTTCCACTCTCTAGCGCCGCACTCCCGTGTGTTTCCACTGCACAGCGCCAATGTCGCCATTCTCCGAACCCCAAGTCACTTTTACCACCAATTATTGCACAACATCCGCCATGCCGAGCACCGCGTATCTATTGCTTCGCTCTATATGGGTACAGGTCCGCTGGAAAACACAATAATTGAGGCCTTAGCCAGTCGGTTACAAGCGCGACCAGAGCTTCAGATTCAAATCGTACTCGACTACGCTCGAGGTCAACGGAGTTCAAACCCCTCAGCCGCCACTTCCGTGACGCTCTTAACGCCATTACTCGCAGCTTTTCCACACAATGTCCAGCTCTTTCTCTTTCGCGTGCCGCAGCTCTCGTCATTGGCGGCGACACTTCTGTCGTCGCCTTTAAATGAGACACTCGGTGTCTGTCATGCCAAAGTTTATCTCGTGGACGACACGCTCGTGCTCAGTGGCGCCAACTTGAGTGCCGACTACTTCACCAATCGACAAGATCGGTACGTGCAGCTCCGTGACTCGAACGAGCTTGGTCAGTTCTATCATGACTTTGTCAAGGTCGTCACAACATTCGCCTACCAAGTGGAGCTCGAGCCGTCATTGAAAGGAAGAGCTACTGGACGAGGATCAAGTCAAGTTCCTCATTATCACCTCGTACCGCCGGAACTCGCGTACGACTCGGACGAAGCAAAAGGAGCTCTGAAACAGGCACTGGAGCGGTTGGTGGACCCGACCAAGCATGCGAAGCAGATGCTCGGGTCGGCAATCGTCGATGCTTGGGCGATCCCGACGCTGCAGTTTACTCCTGTTTCTATGAACCATGACAAGCAAGTTATGAAGACGTTGGTGGAGACGTTACCGCGGGACTCGCAGCTACAGGTTGCCTCGGGCTATCTGAACTTCCCGCCATTTTTAAGGGACTTGCTGATGACATGTGACGCTGATTTGGATGTGATCTCTGCGGCTCCTCAAGCCAATGGATTTTATAATGCTCGTGGTGTAAAAGGCGCTTTGCCCATGGCGTATTCACTCATTGAGCAAGATTTTTTCGAGCGAACGCTTGGCCGCAATTTCCCGACGGTACTGCGCGAATTCAATCGTCCTGGCTGGACTTTTCACGGCAAGGGCATGTGGTGGCGACCACGCCTGCGCCATTCGCATGAGAATGCGTCTGGGCTACCTCAAGTCACAGTTGTTGGAAGCTCGAACTTTGGCCAGCGGTCGTATGGTTGCGACTTGGAGTCGAACTTGGTGATGTTTACACGAAACCCAGTGCTCCAGCGCCAACTGCAAGATGAGTACGATGCTCTTACTCGTGACGCAGAGGTGGTGACCGAGCACCTTTGGCGACGGCCCGAGCGCATGCTACAGCATCTATTCAGCTGGAAAGATGGCTACTGGATTCGACCTGTGTCCAAGCTCATTACCGCGTACCTCTGAGGACTTGATTGATGCTGTCTACAGAGCACGGATCGATCAACGCTAAAAATTCATTCACTGGGTCGGTCGTGTACATGCGAAAAAAGCCTTGTTTTGCTTGCCCATCTACAAGAATCGGCTAACTGTGAGCTGTAGAAACGTGCCCGACAAGAGCGGGAGCGTCAAGTTGTCATCCCATCCACCGACGTTCAGCATCTCTGCAGCAGCCGCGATGATTCCTGCAGCAAGTGCGATGAACGCAGCAGCGACTGCTGTCCCTTCGCCCTCGCTTGAGTCGAAGTAGAAATCGCGCTCGATGATGAAGACGGTGCAAGTGGCGATAGCTGCGACACCACAGCAGCCGATCGAGCCTTCCAGTGACTTGCGGCCGCCCAGTTTGCCCACCACCGTGACCAATTTGTGTCGACCATACAACGTCCCAAAGAATGCTGCAGCTGGGTCTCCGACTGACACCTGAGGCAGCAACAACAAGAACAACAGCATTAGAAACTCCCTCGAGCACTGAAACACCTCTCGTTTGCCCACGCTTTTCAGCGCCAAGCATTTTGACTGTCGCACATGAAGAATCGCAAGTCGAGCGATGCGGAGCTGAAACAGTGCGAGCGAGAAGGCCGAGCCCAGCAGAAAGTAGTACGCTCCCGGTAGCGTTGTCCCGGCGACTTCGTGCGGCCGTAAGAGACGACGAAACCGTTGGAGATACGCGGTATTGAAGGCGTTGCTGTGTTGTCGCAACACGTGAAATCCGTAGCAAAGCAGTGCAAAGATGAGCAGGACCGTCGCGCCTGGACCTCGACCGAAAAAGCGGGAAGCGACGTAAATGAGGACCCCCGTGATGAGGTGGTGGATTTTGCGCTGGAGGTGCAGATCAGAGCGATCACGTACGACTTCTTCGTTTGGCTTGGCTGGACGTTGACTGGTTGATAGAATGTACTGGCACGATAAGATGATGGCGATGCTGATCACACAGAGAGCTACTGGTACGCGCTCCTCTTCTTCCGCTGTGGTTGTGCTTTTTACCATGTCGTGGTTCAATTGACGAGTAGCGGTGACTGCTGGAATCAGATGCAAGACAATGAGTGCTGGAGCGTCGTATCTAGCACGACCGTAGGTTTTGAAACAATCAGAAGAACGCAATGTACTGAGGTAGATGATGGACGATGATGATTTGTCTAGCTTGTTCGCAACGTGATTCGTAGGAATGTGTCATCAAACTAGAGCGGTAGTGGTCCTTTTGGTGTGGGACGAAAGAGAGGAAAGTGGAAAAGAGGGACTCGATGGTCGTGGTTAGGAATGCAGGGCGAGTGATAGGCGGTCAGTGCCGTTGTTGCTTCGTTTGTTTGTTATTTATTCGCTAGGTCAAGTCGTGAGGGCTGAGGAGCACTGCTCTCGTTCAGTAGACAGTCAAGTTAGTTACAAGTTGTGTTTATATGTCCGCGCGGAACACGTACCCTTGACATTCATGAGCAATGTAGAAGTCAAGACCTTTGACGGTAATGGGCTTTAGATCCTTTGTCTTCTTGGTATGGGCACAAACGGCGTGGTGAAGCTAAGCTCGCAAAGCTTAAATGGACGGGCATGATCTTTGCGCTGAAAGAATATCGAAAGAGCACGTCGTAACGATGCGTCAGGGGAAGCATATTGTGCGAGAAGGAGCGGTGTATGCTGAGCTCCAATATCATCTCGATACAAAATTCTACTGAGCTTTACAGGACGATGGCTGCTTGTATCTGGTACGTGAGTACGTTCCGGGTGGAAAACTTTGGAGTCAGGTATACTCTCGTGGTGCACGTTATCATAAAAAGGTGGAGACCGCCAGAACCGCTTCGCAAGGCGCTCATTGGCACATTACTGTAGTACGACATGGACAAACTTGTATTATTCGGATTTGCTCATGCACGCCATATCAGCCGAACACTTCATGACGACACAATCACGGACGCTAAAGGCTTGAGACATTGGTTATCTGCGCAGTCTCGTAGGAAGGTTGAAGTAAAAGCACGTGGTGTTTACCTGCGCTGCATATTGATCGTTTATGTAGCTGCATGGCCTCGGGCTTATACCGCGGCCTCAAGCCAGAGAGTTTGGATCAGGACAAAAGGAGCTACATCAAAAGCTTAGACTTGGTATAGCCCAGCTGGTGCGTAGCAGGTGAAAGGAATCTCGCACCCGCACAGACCCAGAAGGCTCGTCACATACGTTTTGCAGGAGCATGCATTACATGGCACCCGAAGTTTTCCATCGTCAGCCACATGATTAACGGCTTCATTTATGGTCGTTTGTCATCATCGTCTACGTGCCCGTAACGGCAGACACCATCTACCATCGAGAAATCTCGCGAGGTTGGATGCGGGATTATAACAAGAACGTGGCGTTTTCGAATGAATTCAAAACGAATGCCCACGTGTCTGCGACCGCTAAACTCAACCAGCTTCAAGTGAAGAACTTATTGAAAACTTATTAATGGCTGGCCCAGGCTGAGAACATGCTAAGATGCTTTCGTATCTAGCTTGGCTCCATCAAAAAGAGCGTTTTTAAGCACTCCAAACCAGTACCACGATCACGTGTGCGGGTTGGTGCTGGTGCTCAGTGTCACAATTGCTACACAGTGAGGTGTCCGCTAGAATGCAGATTACAATGACCTGGAGCACCCGAAGTTCGGCGTCAAACTCGTGCGTAGACCGACCCTTGTCGTTGCTTCGACTCGGTCGCCTCGACAGATGAACAACGTGTCTTGGTAGTCTCGTGCTTGCTGCGTTCTTCATATCCTGCCGTCACTTTTTATACATGTCCATCCTCGTACCAACGCTCGTCGAACGATCGTTGCCACGTTTAATACGTATCTACCTAATTGTAGATCTCTCCCTCAGGACAAAACTCGAGCACAAAGTAGAGTGCGCGTGCCTCTGGAACGTCGAAAGAGCCGTGCCAATGGATTAGTGTGTCAGACGTATCTTGAATTGCCTAGAAGCTATCGTCGAGCTCCAAATCTCGAGCGAGGAAGTTCCACTATTCCAATCATACCTATGGGGGGAACTAGTACAAACGGCGCCCCCTCATCTCCAGTCAAACGGTATCTCGACAGCTGGCATACTTTACAGAAGT
The DNA here is from genome assembly GCA_000173235.2 of Hyaloperonospora arabidopsidis Emoy2. Lineage (NCBI taxonomy): Eukaryota > Oomycota > Peronosporomycetes > Peronosporales > Peronosporaceae > Hyaloperonospora > Hyaloperonospora arabidopsidis. Next base: position 31,542 of record JH598301.1, read on the forward strand.
GACGCTGCTGAGCGCCTAGCTTAGCTATCACCAATGACATCTAATTCAAGCAGGCGGAATGACTGCTCCATCTGTTCGGCATTTGCCGTTACAGGGCACCTGTTGCAGTACATGTTTTTGACAAGCACTAACTAGTCTACGGCACGCACGAATAAGCAGGCTTCATCTATGAAGGACGTCTCGGTATTCAAGAACGCCCTGTCAAAAAGTTTGTTAGGACTACAGTTCATTTCCATTGACGATAGCAAGTCTTTCGTACTACAAACTACTGCTATCAATTAGTCGCGCGGTGTCACACTAGTCGGTCGCAGGACGTAAAGGAAATGGCCCGAAGGACCGTGTCACTGCTAGCATCATGCTACTTACGTCGTTAAAAAAAAAAACCGATGTAGCCGTGCCAGTACACGGCGCAAACTGACTCAGATAACAAGCACAGAAAGCGCCAATCTAGACAGACGTCAGCAGCGTAGAAGGAATTGCTGGTTGCATCTAGAACGGCGCACGAACGGATGATGTTGGCTTTTGTGTTCAAGATGTGCATTCCAGCCTACGAGGTGCCCGTTTTGATCACGCGAAAAAGTGGTAATGATCAACATCTGCACGGGAAAGCAGAACTCCAGTCGATCTTGCATTATAAACGAATGCCGCAGGCTAAATTCGACCAGGATACACACCGCACATCATCCGCAACGTCGGTTAGTTCCGCCTATTGCGAAGCTTCACCTCTTTTCACCAGACGCCCGCGGTTGCATGAGGCAGGAACGTCTCTTAACCAATCGGCCTCCATCTCTTGTATTATCAATGAGCCTCGACACGTCAAAGACTTGATCATCGCTGGAGCCTTGTTGAACTCCTGACCGGTATTGTCGACGTATCGAGCTGATATGTGAGCTAGTGACAAATGCCGGGCCACTCTGGCTTTACCTCAGCGCCTCCACACCGCATGTACTCGCTAAAATGAATATCATGCGGTCATGTTCTGCTGGATAAAATTTTGACCCCAGCCATACGTTGAGCGTTAGTTTCAAAGTGACGAAAATAGGGCTGGCGACCGCGAAAGTAGTAGCGCTTTCAAGTTATCTGCACGGTCCTTCATCTCAGGGGCAGTTCGAAGAAGATCGAAGAATTCTACCAGACCTCCATCACCCGAGCATTACTGAAATTCTCACCTCGATATCGGTACTTGTCAACGTAATCAAGCCAAGCCTTTAGCTCAGACAACACGAAGGGCCATGATGACTCCTTCTTACCGGCATCCAAAAAGTCTATTGCATTTGAAATACGCATCAGGTCGTACACTTTTGCAGGGCTAGTGTATGATTGAAGCCATCGGTTGAACCGCATTTGTTTCGTGTCGCCAGGCTTCATAGCATTCGGCCTGCACGACCCTTCATGTCAGACACTTCCAGAAGCTTACCGAACATCTTCCACACCTCTGAAATATGTCTGTCACGCGCTAATACGTCAATTACTTCATCGTCGCTGAATTCGCCAACCCGAATCCGGTACTTGTCGATTTAATCGAGCCAATCATCGAGCGTGGAAAAGATGACAGACCAATCTATATCGTCTTCACCGCCAACCACATTACGTTCTATCACTGGAATAGAAATCTGGTAGTACACTTGTACAGGACTGGCTTTGGTTTCATCCAGCCACGAATCGGACTGCAAGCGCACAAGCAGACGGTCCGTGCGATCTTGCATGCCATCGACGACTCGAAGGTCATTTAACATCTTTACCACCTCTCGTTTACTTTGGTTGCTCCTTAACACAGCGATCACTCGATGTTGCTGAAATTGAAACCTTCAGATCGGTAAATGTCAACATAATTGAGCCAATGCGAGATCATTTGGAGGGCCTTAGGCCACTCTGACTTCTCTCTGTTGGCACCCGCAGCGATTTGCTCCACTAGTATCGGCATCATGACGTAAGCTTTATCAGGTCTCAACCCTAGCGCTCTCCACGACTCTGACACCTGTGGCATAGCCTCTGGGTATTCTTCAAGTAATTTTCTTTGCATCGCTTCTGCAAATTCCTCCATACCTGTGATGCCTCGAATCCCATGGAAAAGTACCGCCAGCTTTCCTCCTTGATTAGAATGCATCGAGCTTTCCATCGGGGCGTCATCATGAAAGGATAGACCGTGCGTCTGGAACTGATGAAGCCACAGCGCGAGCCTATCATGAGTGACAATCATCCCTGCCTTCTCGTTATTCTCCTTGACACTTTCGATCAGCTGCAGTGGTACATCAGCAAATAACTCATCCATACCGAGAATCTTCCTTGAATCGGGTAGAGAGGACCAAGAAAACCTCGCCTCTTGTTCCTGAAATTCGTTGTATGTCTTCCCCGAAGCTAAACCTTGCGGCTGCGAGCCTGCAGGCTCGACTGACGCTGACGTCTCCGGGAGTGGAGTACCAGCTGATAATGTTCCAGCAGCAACGTCGGTCTGACCACCGTTCGCGGTTGTTGACCCCGCGCTTGTCCACTGAAGGATGGTGAGGGTCTTCAAGAAGGGAGAGAGCGGACGCATTTGTTTGGTGGGGGTCGTCGAACTACTTGGCGAATTGAGGAAGGGGGATCCTAAAAAAACTCGCCTTAAAAAGTGGATACAGTAGCCGTAAATCAGTGGATAGCCGCAAAATAAGTGGATTGCCTACAAGCGTGTGAACGACCTCCCAAAACATATTTCCTTCTTACACAACCCCTACTTATAACTATAAATGTACCGCAGCCAATTCGCGAATTCTGGACGAACTTGCCTTAACGCATCCTGACTTAGAAACGCATCCCTTAAAAAGACCACAGTTAGTGACTCTAATTGGTCTCCATTCAAGCCCCTCTAAGTAGAAACCTATCACAATCTAGAGCTCGCAAAAGAAGCTGCTCACGCCTATGCATCTGAAAATCGCTTTGCGATTACTGTACAATTGTCGGCTGAATGGGGTTATCCTCCTTGTATAAGGAAGGTGTGGATGTGATGTGCACAGGGAGGACACAATCGCATCCGGTCGCTTAAAGAACCAGGTCAGGTCAACAAAACGAGTGGGCTGTGCTTACGTGTATGTCCTTTTATAAAGTACGAACAGTGGACTATGATGCATAACATCAGTTGTACTTCCACGCCGTACTCTCACCGGCTTGCATAATTCCACTAAAACAGGTGTGGGTAAAATCGCGATCGGCAACGGCCACTCCTTGGGCGACCATGTCTTCCAGTCTTGCTGGGGCTCCCAGGCTGCATAATTCTCATCTATTGTTTTATCGCTGTTCATATTGCCCCTACCTCTGTCGTTGTGCAGGAGCTAATTCTGGCGTTATTGCTAATATTTTGTCGCGGGCTGCGACCCTCCACGCGCGTACTAGTATATTTTGCCTGGCTACTGGTTCAAATCGCTATGTCAGATCAGTTTCTATAGTTTTCTAATCAACTACTTATTTATATCTAAGCAGACTACTACGTATTACATGTTTTGATTGGCCGTTCTCACGCTTGTAGGCTATCCACTTATTTTTTAGCGGAGTTGCTTGTCTTTTAGGATCCCCCATTGAGGAATGAGATACGGAAGCTGGAAGATGCTTAACCGCATGTTTTGAATCGGCACCCATCATATAATGTAGTATTTAGTACGAATTAGCAGTAATTTCACCTATTTAGCAGTATTTTGCGTGTCTATTGACGATGGCCTGCTACTGAACAACCCATTCACGCTCCATTTTTGTCGTTGCGCAGACTATATCAACGATGTTTTTACACTCGTCATGAAACCGCGTATTTACCTCGCGCTCTCACTGGTCGATCGAATGGCCGAGTGTGGATTCTTGGCAGGTTGCTGACCTTCCTTTGTCTCGCTGCAAATGAATTTTGAGCGAGTCGGGAGTATAGTGAGTAAAGTGCAAGTTGTTTTCACTGCCATGGACTTCTAGTCGCAGAATTATTTCCTTTACAAAGTTGACAGCCAATTCTGAGCTTGGCACACTTACCACAAACAATGAATGCACGAGTGATACCCAGCACGTAGAAGGAAAATTGGTAGTTGCTTGGATGAAGTGTACAATAAAGGTCGCGCACTTTGATGAAGGACGACGCCAACTTAGTCAGCTGATCCTAGCAGCTTTGCGCTTGCTTTCGGTATCAGCATTGACGATGAAGCAGTCTGGAGAAACAAAGAGAGATAAAGAGCTGTTGTCTGCATGGCATAAACCAAAGAAATAGGGAATTGTTAAATGCACGCCTTAAATTGTTAAATGCACACCTTTTTGGATGGCGTAACCGACCACAGGCTCATATTGTAGCCAGGCAATTAAAGAAATTATGGACGCCTTGTTCAATGAACGCCTATTATTATCTAACGTGACCGAACGCAGCTCAAATTTATTGTCAGGAAAGTAAATTTGTAAAAAGGTAGCGAAACAGATCACAAGGTAGCCTTGGTTTAACTAATTGCATGCTCATCCCACAAGAACAGACTGATGACACTTACATGAATATTCGTACCTCCACGCAAAGTTTCAATCTCTTGTACACCTTCACCACTTCCACCTCTAATTCCTTTATGCTACTGCCTGGAGCGCGGAGATGAGCACCAAAGGAACTGCGCACTTTTGCAAGCGATTCCTGCAACTCGTTCTGGATAAGGTGCATCTCAAATTGCCGCCTGCGCCTAAAAGGTCGCTCTTGTTGGCTGCTGGCACCAACGCACGTCCCTCTTTATTCGAACGCTGTGAAATTGTCAGGTTCATGTGAATCATCTTAGTCTCGCTCATATCTTACACGGAAAGCACCACACACTGACAGGTTATCACGCTTTACTTAATAGCCGAGTAACTGCCGTATCCACGTGCTTGTTGGGGCGACCGAGAAATATCCAGGGTGCACTCACGTTAGCAGGTAGTGCACCAAAGCCAAGTCAACACAGATGTCGTACACAGGACCAGTAAGAACACGATCGGTGCGCACAATCTTGTCAAGCAAGGTAGACTTGCCCACTTGCGGAAGACCTAAAATCGCCAGGTTGATCGCTCGCGGCTGAACACGAGTACAAAAGACTTTACCAGCAAGTTGTTAGCAGCCCTAAATTCGTATATCAGCTCGCGCAACGTACATCGTCCTGTGTAGTTGACGACAAGACTATCGACTGATACGCAACCGTGGACGAGCGAAAACGATTCGATAAAATGGCGTGCATTTAACAAGAAATATTAATTGTTATCAAAAGGCATCCATCTAGTAATTTTGTGGGCGTGTATTTAACAAGAAATATTAATTGTTATCAAAAGGCATCCATCTAGTAATTTTGTGGGCGTGCATTTAACAATTCCCAAGAAATATTTTTCATTATCGTTTGTATGCAATCGACATGCGTGTAGCACGAGGAGGAGCGCGTTATGTGGAAATCCCCTATCAATCGTCACGACTCCTGCCGACCCCATCAATCTCTTACTCAATCAACAGTTCGCACAATACTTGAAGTCGTTGTTCATTCCCATTCCATGCTCTTCGCGACCAGGCGCTTCTCGACACCTTAAGCACAGAAACGTGAGCTCCCAAACACGGGTGCCAGAATGATGATGCGACGAAAGTTTGTTCAATGGCGAGAGAAGCCGATATGTGGGCGTCGCTCGTAGCTGACAAGACTCAACGCGACTTCTCTTATGCAGTACTGCTAAGCCTTCAGTTGTATCAGCATTCTCATAGCCGTGATGATTCGATGGTCGGATACCTAAAAAAGAAAATGGCATACTTGCGACAATAATCCCAAAATATAGGCGTCGAGCATATTATCAAGGATGATGAAATGGCACGAGCCCTGTTAATGGGTGTCGCCATAACTCATCGTCAACTTCTCGAGAAAATCGACCTACCGATCAGACAAAGAACCCCGCCTACACTTCAAGAAGTCACGAATGCGCTGCGATCACGTGACGATTGCGACAATATGGTTGAAGAAGCGAACACATACGAAAATGGTGGTCGAGAAGCCGTGGTCATGAATGTGAAGCATTATTTAATACAACCGAACGATAATGGGACAAAGACGAAAAACAATACGATTAAATGCTTTCACTATGCCAAGAACGGCCATTACCGGTGAGACTGTTGGTATTTGTAATAAGAACGTTAACAAGGTCCAAGATAGCAAGAAAAAGCAGTCGGAATCGTGGAAGAAGGAGAGGAAGGAAAAAGGGACGTATCCTTAAGGAACATCGAGCACCACGCTCAACCTTATGCGCGAAGATTTCGACCAAACCAGCAGTGACAGTGAGGAAGAACAAAACTTGATGGTGGGCATGGTAGCCAAACAGACGCATGCAAAAAAACTGATACTTGGATGTTGGACTGTGGAAGCACCACACATGTATGTATGGAACGAGAAATGTTTTAAAACATCAAGAATCGAGAACACACTTCACCGTGTGGACAGGCGAGAAGATAAGTGGTATGGATTCGAATAGTCACGAGATGATTCAGCTGCACCTAGATGATGTACAATATGCGCCAAAACGAAGCATGAATATTCTCAGCCTAGGAAAGATGGAAAAGAAAAGTGTGGTGGAGTGGGGTTCGCTCATTTTATGAGGTGATCCCAACTCTCAACTGGCGCCCAGACGACCGACTAACGGAGAGGTTACTCCAATTCCACTTGCACTTGTTCCTCCTCACCTTGTGTACCCGTCCGTAGGACGGGCTGCACTCTGCTAGGTGGACTTGACTCGACGCTCTTGACCGCTGTAGAGATTTGTGTCGATCGGGTGGAAATTCTTCAACCGATCGCGTGTTCTTGGTTGGAGCTCCTCCAGAGTCGCCGCGATCAGCCTTGATCGCCCTGTGCCAAAAATAGGGTACTTGAGTCGCGAGCCTTCTGACCACTTGAGCCGTCTCGCGATCTTGTACTTCAACCAGTAAGGTTGACTAAGTCCGATCACGGTTCAGGGTTGTTGAGAGTCCTTGCACTCCTGGCCAAATAGCCCCAGGAGTGATCTTCCAGTTAGTAGTGACGAAGTTCTCTGACGTCGGGAGGCCAAATATCCAGCCCGGAAAATGAACGACACGAATGTGTTTAGAAGCAAATTGAACTCTGTTTAATGTTAACCAATCAAAGCCTAATACTATGACTACACCTAAATCGTAGGCCAGGATATGCTGCCACGTGTCGCCTCCTTCCGAATGAATTTGCAATCCTTCCATATCAGGTGGCCTACGATGAATCGCGGTACCATGATCAACTTCCCTTGATCGCGGTCCTATGATCGCGGTCCTATGATCGCCCTCCATCCTCTTTCCACAGTCTGGGACGGAGCTGATGGATGGGGTTCTACCCAATGGTGGCGTCAATGTTAACGGCCATCGCCTCACAATCTCAACTAGATACCGCTTCGTACTTAGCCGGAAGCCGAGATTTATTCCTCCCTAGATCGGCTTTATCGCAAAAGCTGAGTACCTTCCTGTAGTTCACCAAGCGTGAACCCTAGAAGAATGTTGTTAAATTGAGAGACGAAGCGGCTAGAATCGCGACCCCGATGACTGTTGCTACTGAGCTTGCAATGCTGACTCTAAATGCCTATGCAAGCCCATTAATGCGATGGCGCGAACGCTGGGGACACGTGACTATTCGAATCCATACCACTTATCTTCTCGCCTGTCCACACGGTGAAGTGTGTTCTCGATTCTTGATGTTTTAAAACATTTCTCGTTCCATACATACATGTGTGGTGCTTCCACAGTCCAACATCCAAGTATCAGTTTTTTTGCACGCGTCTGTTTGGCTACCATGCCCACCATCAAGTTTTGTTCTTCCTCACTGTCACTGCTGGTTTGATCGAAATCGTCAATGGGATGCACATACCAAAAGAAGTGTTTCAACATCGTTTCTCCTGTTTAAAATTTATATCAGCTAAGCATAAGCGAATGTCATACAAGATAAGTGCTGCTGGTGCATTTGTGGTGATCTCACCACTTTGGCTTGATTCATGTAAAATTGAGAAAGCATGCGATCAATATACGATGTCTAAGAGAGACGTAGTATTATTTCAGGCTGGTAGTGCACTTCTATCCCAATAAGGTAGCATACACATCCTAAATCCTTTTAAATTGAATCGAGTCGCTAGGTCCATTACAACTTGATCGATGTCTCCGGGAGCACCAATAATCAGCATACCATCACCATACACAGTGACAAGTACCATTCTCCCTTCACTATATTTAAAGTACAATCCAAAGTCGAATGCACCCCGTTGGAAGCTTTATCCTATCAAGCGAGCGTGAAAGGTCTGATGCCACAGCCTCGCCGCCTGCTTCAGACCATACAGTCCTTTTTCAACAGACAAACGTTTTAGAACCATCATTGAAGTGCATGGGTTTTGCCATATATATAGTCGCACTAGTCAACCAGCTTTTGAGAAATGCAGTTTTAACATCAACGTGCCGTGCCTCCAGCCCTGCGAACATTACGATCAGCAGTGTCAAAAGGATCGTCGGTATACGCACAACAGGTGAATACGTTTTATCCTACTCTACCGCCCAGCACTTTGTTTAAACCCATGTATCACTAGTGCAAGACTCCACCATTATGATTCCATTTTATATGAAGTATCCACTTTGATGTGAGAATCTTCACTGGTTTGCCAGGTTTCTTTTCAGGGTGCTCGACAAGGATTCATGTACCATTTTGAGTTAGAGCATCGTATTCTTGTTGCATGGCATCCTTCTATTCTCTACTTTCCGGTGATTTCAATGCATCTTCCACTGTGGGAGATTCTGCACAATACCATTTCTGTCATGAGCTGATACCCAGTCAGTCTGACATTCTCGCGTTTTTCACGCGTCGACCGCCCTATAGGCACCGGTAAAGTAGTTTCTTGCGCTGCTGTCGAGGCGACGCTCTTCATATGCGTGCCTGGGTTTGGGCTGGAGCATTAGCAATCCGTGATACTGACCTCATTAATCCAGTTACCACTGCTCCTTTAGCCACCGCCCGCGGGTTGTGCGATGAATGGTCTTCATCCACTTCCGACTCATCACTACTAGACGACATCGCTCTCCCTTGACCATGCGTGCTATTTCCAGCCGCTTGTTATTCCTGGTTCGCATCAATCTCTGCGCTTAAATTATGTGCTACTTCACCACGCACACCTTCTTTTGCCACGTACTCAATTGGCAGAGGTGCAAAAGGAATGGTTTGTACTACCATTTTTTTCCTTTGAGCAAAGCAGATAGATATATACTTTTTGCTCACTGTGATATGTTCTCTGAACTCCATATCTCGAGCTTCGATTATCGCACCAGTTTCTAAATGGAGCAATCGATACCCAGTTGTAGTCCTTGCAAAACCAAGAAGCAGTACCGGTTCAGCTTTTGAGCTCAACTTTGTGTGCCTTTTCTCCTTGGGCACATGAATGAATCCCAGGCATCCGCATACTTTTTTCTTGCTAATATTAGGCTTGTTGCCGCGCACCGTTTTTTGATGGCGTTATGCCTTTCAATGCCCTTGCTGCACTCATATTATCAATATTAGCACTGTACTAAATTACTTCTGGCCACAACTTGGCGGGAAGATCATCAGCATGCATTGCAGCTCGCATCTTATTCACCAATACACCATTTAGTTTTTCGACTAGTGCGTTCTCTTCTGGCGTGTATGAATGTGTAAGGACAAAGTGAATGCCTTGCGCCGCGAGAAATGAATTCAGTGCAGCAATGACAAACACGCCACCCCATCGCTCAAAAATGTTTGGATGCGGTGTCCTTGAGCCAGAATCTCCTTTAGCAAACGAATGACGTTTCCATTTGTTTCGGTTCAGTGTTTCATCGGATAACACCACTTGAATCGAAATCCCTCATCTTGACTCAGCTAAAAGTATCGGTATTTTTTCACCCCGGGTATCCTTGTTCCCATTTCACAGACGTCCGACATGATGCATTCATAGTTGACACTTGTTCTCTTCCCTGCAGCAATGCAATGTCGACGTCGCATACATTTACTCGATTTGCTGCTGTCAAGGGTTTGGGCTCAAAACCTAACAGCTTTGTGCTTGCTTTCGGTAGCAGCCTTGACTATGAAGCAGGCTGGAGAAAAGAAGAGAGATAAAGAGTTGTTGTCTGTGAGGCATAAACCAAAGAAATATTGTTCATTATCTTTTGTATGCAATCGACGTGCGTGTAGCACGAAGAGGAACGCTTTACGTGTAAACCCCCTCCTTCAATCGTCACGACTACTGCCGACCCTATCGATCTATCACTTAATCAACAGGTCGCTTAATAATTGAAGTCTCTGGTCATTCCCAGTCTATGCTCCTCACGACCAGGTGCTTCTTGACGGCTGATGCACAGAAACGTAAGCTCCCAATGCACGGAGACTTTCAGGGATTTTCTCATAGTTTCCATAGAAGTTGCCCTCATCTCGACGATAGACGAGCTGGTTGGAACGGGAAGTATCAATAACATCAATGCAACAGTTTTCTTTATTAGAAGAATACAAGTGTTGCAAGCGTGTTTACCTAGGTTTATACTCTATTATTTACCACTGGAGCGTCTGGAGAAGTTAGAGTTGTAGACGCAACCATGGACAGCATATTGTTTTGGTTCAGCTCGGAGACGTTACCTGCAATAAGGCGATACACAAGAAGTTATTGAAATGTGTCCTAGATTCGCACATCCAGCGACACGATGACTGGGCGCGCTTTTGAACGGGAAACGACGAAGTCCACCTTCGTTTCTTGCATCACATCATCCATACTTCAAGTAAATATGTAGCCCCTACTCCTTCGTACACAGAGTAAACGTGAATACGCTACTTTATGAGTTTTACAAGACTCACGCAATGAAAATGCGAGTAGCGGGTTACGGAGACTTCACAATAACCCGATGCACATTATCAGGGCTGTGCCAGCAGATGCGTGATTCGGATGCAGCAAGCGTTAGTTGGAATGACTAAGGCACACAATAGTTTATAGTAGTGTCAACACGAAACAAATTAACTTAAAGACCGAATATATGATTTTTCCAGAATTGCGCGTGAAACACAGATATAATTAATAAGTAAACCATTAAATATGCCGCATCAATGTGTATTCCTTGTTGTAGCAGTTGCAAAACAGTTAATATAACGATGCTAACCCTCTACCCACCATCGATTTTCTTAAATACGACAGCCCATTGGCATCCCTAAAGACGACTGCCCTTCTCTTTAAAACATAAGGGACGCATCGTGGAATGTCTGCTCAGCGCAAAAGCAGCGGAAGTGGAGTGTGTTAAATGTCCAGCCACACTGTGACGGACACAAAGGGAACACGGACTACGAATACGGTGTTATAAGTAGAAAGATGAAGTGTGTATTTAGATTAAGATCCATCATCAAAATTAGATACGAGAGGTCGTCTGCTCCACACAAACAAATGTCATGTAGACCACGCATACAGATGCAATATAGACCACCGCGGTTTAAGATTCTTTAACCGCAGTTCAAGGTCAACATAACGATCATTAAACTTGCAACAGAGCGCTTGCCGAACCTTGTCCCGTTCGCTGAATCACTACCCGTCTTTCTTATCCGCGTTCTTCTTCGCAGTCCTTCCTAACTGATAGCCTTCCACCAACTCTAGTGTCATGCATCTAGCGTTCGAAACGTTCGTGATTGATCGTTGTAAAGTTTAGATCGATTGAGCGCGAAATCATTGAATACAACTGAAAATCACCCAGCAGTACCTGCAGCCGTCTTATCGTCTTCGTCTTTATCGCCGTTTTTGTTGTATCTCCAGAATCATCTGCGTCGCCTTTTGGTAATTGTTTCTCCATCGCAAATTCCTTGAGAGTAATACCCATACTATTTTTTGCGTGTACATCTAAATTGTCGTCGACACTGCTCATGCGTGTAAGAATGTATAGTTTTTACTCTTTATTCTTGGATCCATTACATTTAAACGGAGTCGCTTGGTGAGATAAGAGCCTCATCACCGTAGCTTATATCAATTGGCTTTTCAATAAGCAACAACGGATCTATTTGGAGCTATAGTAGCAGTTCTAAGCACAGAATAAGTTCTTACGACAAGGTAGATTAACAATTATAGAATTGGATTCGTCTAGATCGCTCAGTGGCTTATATTTACTCAGTCTTAGTGGATCACCAGTATCTGGACTTGATCATTGAAGATCTGGTAGCCGGATGGAGGTAGATGGTCGTTAATAAATTTATACCCAGAGGCCAGAATTCAGGACCATACGTCGTCAACAGACGCGATAAGTACTGCTATTAGGCCTCGGCAAGTAAGGTAAAAGGTTACCGGGTAATGGTTTCTGTTCTACCTTTATTTAACCACTACCTTACTTAGACAGTCTGTGGATACCTTTACATTTACCTTACTTCACTCCGTTACTTGGATAATTACCCGGTAAAAAGCGTTTGAATGGTTGATGGAATTGGTGGAGTTGCAGCTATATTGATGATACGACATCACCAGCCTATCAAAATAGATTGGTCGGGTGGAAGGGCGTAGGATTAAGTTGTTTACGCCAGGTGGTAAAGCGATCACAATAAGCTCTTCCGGTATTTTATTAGTGCTCACATCGGGCCTCAAATACCATATCGGTGAATCGGTTGAGCAGCAACTATACAACCCCATCGTCAAGGATGTCCCCATCCTAATCTTCCTGTTACATCTCGAGCTGCTGTACAACAGAATGTACGTCATTGGCGCCGGGCTGTACGAGTGCGGCTGGCGCTTACGCTCGATTCGCCGGCACTTTAAGGATACCGGCACTCATCCGTAAGCGCATGAAAATTTTAAAATATGCTGCATGTATACTACAATAAAAAAAAGAAGCACCATATACATTTATTAAACGAATTGACTACCCATTATTATACATATCGCATAATATGTTCATGTCAAACGTTTGATGAATGCCTTATTCGCTCTGGGGGCTCCGTGGCTATGGGCAAACCCACAACTCGCAAAATGCTACACGAAAGCCCTTATGTCAGGCTTAAACAGTTATGAACCTGCTATCTCCCAATGATAGGATAATGAGGTCGGCTTTACCATTAAGCTGCCCTCTACGTTACCAGCTGACTGCCTTTCACCCTTTACCACTGACTTTTACCGCTTTACTGGGTAACGAAGGATATATTACCTTGCCTTGCCTAGGCCTAATTGATATGTAGGTAAAACTACTGCTACTTCGTACTGTTTGCTAGAATATATGCTGGACGGAAATTCATTAGATGCGGTTAGGAATCTTCCCGGAAGCTGCGAGATTTTTGGTCACAAGCTGAAGACGATGCACGGTGCTCTCTCAGATACTGTATGTGTACAGTATAAGGAGATTTTATAAGTTTGCGGGGGTTAGAACTTTATTGCTGTTTTGTCGTACGATACATAAGTCGTTTTATCATTGAATTTGATAAAAAGCAGTCCATAGCAATAAAAAAGAAGATTTCCACACTTAGAGCATCCCCACCGGGCAACTTCAGCCTGTGCTATATCTCTATTTTAAAGTGGATTAGAATTAGTTGCGTCTCCACCGCACTACTTCATATTATCGCGATTCTCGAGACCGCTCTATATTATCGGCTCACCTCTCCGAATTTGGAGACACTCCAAACCTCTCTCTAAAAAAGCTACATATTCGGGGTGGCCACCAAAACTACACCACTCCTCGCATGCACATCCTCTATGGCCTCCGGACGTCTGAAATTCTAAGAAATTATGAGACCTCGCCAAATACCCACTAAATTGAGCTGGCTACGGGCGATAGGCGTAGCAATAATCAAAGCGGAGTTGTCAGTTTTGTAGTGGTGATCACCGGGAGTGTAATTTTGGGGGATGGGTTTTTTTCAATCGCGTAGATTACTCGAAGTGACACTCTAGTTTATAGCTTATATTAAGAGGTGCGGCGAAGATTCTCTTATCAAGCCAAAAAAGCCAGAAAACGATACAAAAACGAAATCCATGTTACACACATTCAGAATGCTGAAAGAGAATCGAGTCTAGTATTGCTCGCCTTTAGACTGATTACAGGGTGCTCCAAATAGAGGCTCCTTAGTAGGTTTGGTAACATTACAAAGGTGTGAGACACAGTCTTTACTCTATTCCCTACAGAGAAGATTTGGGAGGAAGCTGTAGTACAACAGTGGCTGGGTCTCCTTATTGGTACCAATGCTCCGTTACATATGGATTAAAGCTTGCCAGTTACACCATAAATATTTGTCGAGTTCCAGCTGATCTCGGCGTTCATTCTTTTAATTGCCTGTATCAGCTTAGCAGTTACACGGTGCTACTGCCGCTACCATCTGGAAAACGCGACCTTTGTGACGGGCACGAGGAATTCAAACACAAAAACGTTGTCAACATATATAATGACATGATCTTTATCGCACTACCTGGACCGATATCGGATCCACCACCTTTGCCAATTTTTTCAACCACACGGAAATGGTTGCCAAACCTCTAGTCTTTTCCAACTGCTGTGGAGATGAAAAAATAGATGGTTTGAAGGAGACTAAGGATGCGAAGGATAAGCTTGCGCAGAAGATGGGATACCGAGGAGGCGGAGGATAAGCTTAATCAGAAGATGGGATCTACCCATAGAGAGCTGAATGTCTAAAATACCAAGATGATGTTGAACATAGAAGAGGATAAAGTTCACAGACGGAGCTGGCTATAAGCAAGATGACGGAAGATTATAGTAGCCAGGAAATGAAAGCAAAACATTAGATCAAATGGAATTTCGAGCCCGTCGCATAAAGATGGATTTAAACTGAAATGATCAACGATCTAGCTAATACCTACTGCCTGCTTGATGTCCATACGAGTTCTCTTCCTCGGGCGAATACAGCCGCCACGTTCAAGAACCTCCAAAAAATTCTTTTGGTCCCGAGCCAGCTTCTCAATCTGGCGCTATAGAGCATTATTCTGGCGACGAAGGTTAGCCGCTTCGTCGCGAAAGACTTGACGCGCCCTCTCGTTCCCCAATTGGTAGAACGCGAACTCCGATCGGTCGACCGATCGATAAAGGCGGATGCGTTGCACCCACGCCTCCAAAGAGAGACGCTCCTGACTCTCCTGTTCGGAGCGATCAAAAAGATCGTGTACGCGTTGCTGGAGACGACCAACCTCCGCCTACACCTCCTAAAGCTTCGGAGTTGATATTCCCGCCCCCACCACAGCCATTGGTGGATTTGCACGGTGGTCAACGCTTTTACGTGTAGATTATCTTGAACCACCGTGATGTGAAGGGGCAGCGAACGAGTTATCTTGTTCGCTGGCGCGGCTATCCGCCGCCGCACGACAGCAGGGAGCTTCGCACCAAGCTGATGATTGACGTTGAGGGGTTCGTCCACCAGTATGACGAGACACATCCGATGTATCAGAAGGACCATCGGAAAATACGCGCCAATGGCGCTGGTAGAGCAATTGCAGATTATCAATCGCATCGCGCATCTCAGAAGAGATGTGCGCCCTACCCCAAGGAGAAGAAAGGGAGTACACTTCCCTGCTGATTCGTTGAGTGTTGTCGAAACAACACGGACATGGGTCGCCCCACGTGGCATGGAATTTCTGCCTCACGAGACAGCTTGTGAAACCTGACTTTTGCATCAGTCAAGGTTCGTTTCTCAAACCTGACACGAGCTGTGTCAAGTTTCCGAAGCCAAGATTCGCGCCCAATGTGCTGCACATTGAGTATAAAGGCGTTCCACGCCTCCAGCAACGAGCTTTTGTCTCGCTTAGTGTTGCCACTGTACCACCGATGACTTCTATCTGGACATCCAGATAGAAGTCCTCTTCAGCACGAAAGTTACTAGCGCTGATGTCAAGTCCGTGCAACTGCCTCGCATCGAATGATGAAATTCGATGATGGAGACTTGTCTCATCTGACAAGTCATTCACAAGCCTTTCTGGTAACACCCAAGTCTTGTGTTCAGGGGCTAGACGCAGCACATTGCCGTCTAGAGCCTCCTGCGTGGTACTAATGGAAGCCTTGGTACCACTAGAATTGTCATCACGACGGTTCAAGTCATCACCGCATTCGCTATTAGGCGAATGCGCAGTAGCAGGCGCGGGGGGTGAGTCAGCATGCTCATCCTCCGAACTAAACAGACTCCGGTAGTGACCATGAGTCTGACTACCCGCTCGGGTCCTATTCGTAGGCTCGTATTCGGCCGCCACTATAGACTCGAGTGACCTGGGTGTCTTCTTCGAGTCGGACCCATCGTCCGACTCTCCTGAGTAGAAAGGTTCCACTTAGGAGTCACCATCATCATCACGTGGTGACTCACTACGTGCATCTGCAGCAACGGGTGCTTCAGCAGCAGACGAAGCATCATCTGCCGCGAGAGGATGGGCATCATCAAGAGAAGCTGCATTAACACGCGCAGCTGCCTTCTCAGCAGCTTTCGCCGCGAATCGCATGGATTTGTTCACCATGAGATGAAATCCAGAAATGAATGGATAAGACCAAAACAAGTGCTCCCTGTCTCTGATGTGGTTTAACGGTGACCACATCAACATGATAGTGATTGATTTGACGATCGTTTAACGGGGGGGTGATGTAAGGGGGTGAGCCTGTTCCATGTAATTAAACCTTGATAATTGTTAGTTAGACTATTATCATAAAGGTTGATAATGTTCGTGAATATTACCATAAGGGGTAACATTCAGAACACTCACCGATTGGCTAATATGAGTCACTATATCAGCCAGCTCTAGCGGTCCAATCAACGATGGACGCGCGCAATGAGTGGTGAGCAAGACTTTAGCATACATTTTTGTAGATAAATATAATTAAGTTAGGGCCAAGATATAGGTTAATGATTAGGACTTACTAATACAGTTTTACTTTTACCGACAACTATACTGTCTCTAGCTGTTTTACCTTCCTCTATACGTTTGCAAAGAGGTAGCGAGGCACCTCTAGCACTGCTATCGGTGATAGTAGCTCCACAATTGTTGTCCAGTGTGTTGCTCTGGTGCCCCAATACTGATGCCAAGCGCAAATTAGTACTATGCTCTCCGAGAGGTTGCAACATTATTGGACTATAGGAGAATATAACGCATTGCTGGGATACGCTTTCTTGATGACAACGCGTAGCGAATTGACCACATATATAGACGTGTTTGAATGCCAAGCGTGATATATGCATTTCAATCACCTTCGTCTGCCTCCGTTGTTTATAAATCCGAAGCATCCGCTCGAAACAATAATCGGGACACTCCAATCAACCATCGTTAATGATGTTTGTCTATCTAGGCTTGTTATGAAACTCAAAATTGTACACAGTAAACAGAGAAGACTAGCTTTTCATGCGCCGGCCGAGATTTAGACTCTTTGCGCAGTACGCAGAGAAGCAGTATCAGTGAGATGAAGAATGTCTGCTACCCAAGAAAAACAACACGAAACATCACGGGTGCGTAACAACCGCTTATCGTGAACATGCTGCATCGCTGCGCGACCTTTGCGAAGCCACATGTGTCATAGAAGACATGAGATAATGTGTCTTCATTGGGCAGCACTAACATGGGCGCTGTATACATAATCATCTTTTTTGTCAGATAATTTATGTTGATGTTCTTGGCTCCAAGCACACGTGGCGTTCTTTGCTAACAGGTAAGACGTCGGCGAATAAATTAATTTCGGTATTTTTGCGTAGAGATGGAGGTACTTCGTCATACCCGACCATGGACGACGATGTCCGATACTTGAACCTTTTATCAACAAATTGATGAAGATTTATCCGGATAAGCGCGATTATTCTTCGTGCTCACATTACTGCCCCACTACAGTCAGTTCCTTCTATAACATCCCCTGATATACCATTCTCCCTTTATAAGATCCAAATTGGGTGGACAAACAGAGATGTTACAGAGGGAGCTGACTGTATGGATTCTCTATGGCACAGATAATGCAATTCTTAGTACTCTTGGGCATTCGTGCCACGTGATTTCTTGGAGTCGTAGTCCCCTGAAACAAGCAACGCCTTATATACCTTTAAATAGTGACCGACGTGCACGTCCAAGACTTTCGCGCCACCAGAGGCGTAACTATGCACAAAACATGCCATCAAAAAATTGGCTTGGCGCAAAGTCACGAAATGGTCGAACCACATGGGACACTATGAGATTATAGGTATCAGGGTCGTTCTTGAACCCCGGTGCCGTCACATGCTATTTACAAAGCAAGCCTCTAAGCATGCTGAGGGTGGTGATTGGACCATTTGTAAGGTGCAATGTAACGGGGTTACACATCGAAGGGTACTCGGTACCCTGTGTCTTAGACGCACGGGATGGTATCCCACTGAAAGAGATATAGAATATCTCATCGGCTTATAGGGGCTGACGGGTGTCAGCCACAAGATAGGAAAGATCTCGAAAGTTCTTGATTTAGAACACGAGTGCCTAGATTAGGTAATATTAGGATTAAGATATTCTATAGAGTTAAACGTAAATAAAGTTCAGTTACCCTTTTGATCTTGTCCAAGACACGTGCCTTGCGAGGCGTCTCTGATCGTTGATCGTTAAGAGTTAGCACCTCTCTCTGAGATAGCTACTCATGAGCACTAAGTGCTGTAGACTCACTGAATCTTTCGGTCCCCTGGAACAGGGACCTTAAGCGTTACGCTTGTTGACTCATCGAGTCTAGTTCTTTAGAACTAATATCGCTCTTTGAGCACTAAGTCTTCCTCTGACTTAAGGAGCTGTGTCGCTCCGCTACGTGCAACGGACTTTGTTAGAAGCCTTCAGTCGAATCCATTAAGATAGAGAACACCGTGCTTTCCGATAGAGTACCGAGGACCGTGTCTTACCGTAGGATTGGTTTATACGCTGGAAAAATCACATTTTTAGTTCGTTGATAGTATGAACGTGCACCACTAGCCCATAACTTTAATGATTTGGAAGGTGGGGCAACGCGATATCGCGCACATGCTTAGCTGGGATGATCTCTTTGATGAATGCCTCAATACGTTTAGCATGTTCCTGATGGAACGTCCACTGTCGGATTTCAGAGTACTTATGGCCAGTAGCGACATCTTGCCGCAATCTTTATCAGTCGGAAGAACTGCTGAAAAGGTGTCAATAAATACACCAGCAAACTTGCGCGGGAACGTGATTCTATAAGAGAATACCATTTCACGTTGTCGGTGCGAGTGGGGCTTGCTATTGGCAAACTTAACGACCATTCCCTCAAGGGAATCATAGATACGCAACTGCTACGCTAGTATCGAATGCAACAAAATTTTGTCGTGCCGAGCCCAGCAAGGCACGTCGAGGCCGTGAAGTACCGTCATTATGAATACTGTGTACGTTTAATCGCGATAAGTGCTGGACTTAGCGGATTTTAAATTTGTACAGTGCACAGAAGGGTAGAAGAACGTTATTCCACCGTAGACCAGTTCATTCGTCTCCTCCCAGTAAGGCCACCCGCTTCTACTGGTTTGCATGTTTTATAGCTGCATGGTGGATCTACGGAAGCGTCATACTTGGTGACACCAAGCATAGGTGCAGGGTCGAGGCAAGCGGCCGAGCGGTGACTAGGCTCACGAAAGTGGAAGCTACCAGGTGGAAAGTCGCTCGAGCACACCAAGGGTATTTGGAGTGCTCGATAGCACGAATCCTAGGCTCTGGCACTTGATATGAAAAAAATATAGAAGAGGACGCTTGATGCAATGATTTCGAAGCCTTTGCAACGCGATCGCGAACCCCCATTTCGAGCGACACCGGGGCATCCGCGTCAGTTAAAAACGGCGATGCCTAGCGTTTTAACCCTTGAAACAAACCATATGGACGTGCTTTACCGTATCGGTAAAGTCGATGACGTTGCAGAAAACCTAATTTCTGCACGAGCGGTGACGGTGCTCACCTTTTGGGGGCTCAAAATTAAAAATTTTGTCCAGGTTTACATGTTCATATCCGCAAAGCATATAAGATCGATAAAACTTGCACAGCGCTACTCTTTCGCCTTGTTTATCAGCTTGTACCCAAGGAAGTTGATGTGCACAATCTCCGAAGTGAGCTGGAGGGCTCAAACAGATATGCCCATCTTGCTAATCTAGATTTTAATCGTGAATTTTCCAAGGGTCACTTCGTTTAACTCAAGACGTCGAGCTTGGCAACATCCTACATCATAAAATCAACAAAAGTTAAATCTCGCCATCAATCGGCAAACTCGCGATCGACCAAGCCTTAAATGTAACGGGGTGCCTCCGTTACATGATAATTTAAGGTAAATATCAAGTACGAATATTGCGTTAGAACAAACACAATATTCTCACAATATTATCCCAATAGATAATATTGTCCCGCAGATGTAACACACTGTTCATTGGTTGATATAGGATCAAGATATCAATCAATAAAGCCTAGCCACGACAGAAGCACGTAACGAGTGGCGCGCAGATAGTTGCAATACATGTTTGTATTTAGACATAGTTAAATGAAGTCAAATAGGGATTTATTACAAGAATTAACTATACTGAATACAGTTCTACTTTTTACCTTTACTGAGTACTCTTACTCCGTATAGCAATCTTCCTCTGCACGTACGTGTACGTGAGGTAGTCGGACGCGCACACCCTTGCACTGTCAGCAGTGCAAGGTTTGTTCAGTTACTTGAATAAGGTGTGCCCCGTTACACCTGGTAGCACTTTGTAGTCCGTTCAACGACCATGAACATGTTGGACGATGAGGGGGATGATTTTCATCCCACGCATGAAAGCTACTCCCATTTGAGTTAGATCGAATGGGATGCTGTCGAACGCTTGATTTCAACGATAGGGCAAGAAGCCGTTGACGCACTGCTGTCCGCCCTGGGGCCAGACGGACAGCACGCCACCATCGCCAAGTTCATTCAGAATGAACTTGACGCCGAGCGGGAAAAAGTAACCTTGCTTCACCAACAAGGTTGTCAACAGTTTGAACTGTTGAGACAGCAGCAGACCACTGCTACCGGGTCGACGTATACACGTCGACGCGAGACTCTAAAGATTGACATCTCAAAGTACAAGGGAGCCAATGAAGACTCTCTATTGAGATGGTTCGTGGAACTAGACGATGCCATAAGGGCTCGTCATATCGTTGATGAGGAAATGCAGATCGCATTTGCTCAATCGAACTTGGCAGGGCGTGCAAAGACGTGGGCCTTGGGTCTTAAGTTACACGACCCACATGTCTTTGGGTCGTTGGAAGTCTTCAAGTCCCTGCTAAGGCAAACCCCTGAGCCGCCGCGAGCTAAGTTTAGGGCTCACTCTAAACTCCTGAGAATCAAGCAAGGTAAACGTGACGTACACTCGTACATTCAGTACATACGTCACGTTACCAGTTGCGACCCACTGAAATAACAAACGTTGATTACGTTGTTCATGCAGGGTCTGACTGATGGTCCTGTTAAAATCTACCTGCTCCAATTGGAGTTCAACACCCTAGAAGAGGCAATAAGGGTTGCGGAACAGGAGGACTTCAGCGTGAAACAGGCTCACGCGAATTTGAATTCCTATCGTCCATAGAGACGACAGGAAAATGGAGGCCCAGAACCAATGGACCTCTGTAACGCGAGGAGCGGGAGCTCTCGTGTTAACAACTATAAGAAATTGCAAAAATCCAATAGATGTTAGAAGACAGGGCATTACGCATATGAATGCAGTGCCCCGGGCGCGGTACCACGTACCGCAGGGAACAGCAACTGCCAAGCGGCCAAGAGAGGTCCAAGGCGTGGGTCCGACGTTGTTGTGAAAACGCAACAACGTCGGACAGCCAAAAAACGGTCAGGGTCAGTAGGTGCGGAGCACCCTACTGATCCAGCAACTTTGAGTGAGTTTGCAGGCCTCTTGACGAAAGTTGCTCCCAACACTCAGTCATTATGTGTTGCTGCTTCTGGTAATGAGGTTTTCCTCATTACCTTGAAACTCGAAGTGACACAAGGCATGTCGCTTCGAGCGCTAGTCGAAAAACTTTGTACGACGCCAATCGCTAGACAAAAGACAGCTCGAATATGTTGAGCGAGAGATCCCTCCAACGAGGATGACGGTGCGCCTCGCGATAGGCGCATCCGTAACAGTGATGAAACGTATTACCTATACGCTGAAGGGAGTCCAACATAATGATGACTTCATCATATTAGACTTGGATGACAAATTTGATGTCATCCTTGGACTGCCGTGGCTCAGAAGGTACGAGCCACAAGTCAGCTGGCATCGACGAACAGTCGATATGCCTGTCACTTGTTCATCAGGTGGCCATCTGATCAACTGATCAACGCCATGGAGCGCACACTAACATGTGGGAGTACTACGAGCGAGTGCGATAGCCTCGCGTGTGGTTCGGCCGTTAGTACGACTGTACATGGCCATGGTGTGGCTGATCACTACGCCATGAAGTCAGATTCCGGCGACTGCATTGAGATGCAGGTCGCTCCGAAGGCCCACCACCCGAATAAGTCGAGTGGACTGGCGCATTGGTGTCCTTCAAACGGACAACACCCAAGTGAAATTGAACCGATTGCCAATGATCGGCAATACGATGATCTTAGTGCGATTGGAGAATCGCACGTAGAAGACCTGGCCGTGGTAGCGCAACCACCGCCAGAGGATAGCGAGGAAGCAATTCCACTCGTGTCAGATGATGAGATAGCCATAGAGGCTAGTGAGGGAATAAGTCCCCACCCAACTGTGGAAATAAGTTCCCAGGAGACAACAGAGACATTAAATGTCCTAGTCAATGACGGATCAAGTATTGGCACTTACCAACTTGATCTGATTGCGCCTCCGAAGACAACTTCGGAGATCACTCAATTGCTCAATTGCCCACACTCGAACAGAAGAGGTTCTTGCGTGACTGCGTAGTGGAAAGGTAAAGCAGATTTGCGTACTCGTCTTCCGCGACGAGTACGTAACCGATATCCGATTGGCAATAGTCTTTGCCGAGGACGAAAGATCTCTCAGTAGCTCATTAATGAACGAGAGTGTCCTTGATGAGAAGACTCGGATTGAGCGATACACGTCTCAATCTTGGGAGTCGCTTCAGGCAAATCCTTTATATAAGGGTTTGATAGAATTCAAGGACGTGTTCCCGGAATCCGTACCATGCGAATTGCCTTAGGATAAAGTCACTCGACATGAAATCGAGATCAAACCGGGCTCGAAGTACTCTGTCATGACGCATTGGCCACTGCCTCGTGAACAAGTACTTGCGACCGACAAGTTATTTGCCGATCGCCTAGCAGCCGGCCATGTGAGGAAGTCCACCTCCCCACATAGCTCTCCGACCTTCTTTGTGCGGAGAGCCACAGGAGGGTGGCGAATAGTACATGCCTTCAACAAGTTAAATGCTGCCACTGTACCGGCTCAAACACCAATACCAAGGAAAGATGTCATGATAGATGGTATGGCTAAAAGTACCATATTTTTTCATTCATGGATCTGATGGAACCCATCCATCAGATCCTTATGCGCGAAAGGGACATCCAATATACTGCATTGAGCACATCAAGCGGTATGCTTTGGGAGTGGCTAGTAATGCCACAAGGGCTAACTAATGCCCCTGCTACGTTCAATAGATGTGTGACGAATCTGCCAAGATCCGCACGAGAGTTCGCGCCCAGCTACTGCGACGATGTGTTCGTCCATAGCCGGGATATGGACGAACAGACGGATGTGGAAGTGCACCGACTCCACGTCCGGAAGGTTCTTACACTATTGCGCAAGCATAAGTTGTACGCCAACCTCAAGAAGTGTATATTTGCTGCTAGCGAAATACTACTTCTTGGTTGCATCGTGGACAAGCATGACGTCCGGCCCGATCCGATCCAGAAAAGATCAAGGCGATCACTGACTGGCCGGTGCCTACCGATATAAAAGGACTTCGATAGTTCCTTGGTCTAGCGGCGTATTTGCACAAATACTCGCACAATTACGCCGAGATGACTGTTCATCTCTCTCGTCTATTGAAAAAGAACGAGAAGTGGGCATGGAGTGCTGATTGCCAGCGCTCTTTCGAATGTATCAAGCAAAGCTTGATATGCTCGCCAGTTTTGGCGATTGCAGACCAAGACAGACCATTTCATGTGGTCTGCGATGCAAGTGATTTTGCCATCGGATGTGCACTAATGCAGTATGACACAGACGGTGCTGAGCGTGTCTTCTGCTATCAGTCACGTCACCTGCAACCGGCTGAACGTAACTACCCAGTCCATGACAAGGAACACACGAAGTACGCTTTGGCGAAATTTAGGGTCTACCTGCTAGGTGATAGACCCTTCATCGTTTACACGGACCATACGTCCTTACGCACGGCCGTTGACAGTCCACACCTCTCGCAGCGAATGGCGAGGTGTCTGTCGTTCTTCGCGGAGTATAACTTCTCCGTGGAATATAAACCAGGACGACTGGATGTCGACGCTGATGCTCTGTCGCGCCGGCCCGATTTCGAACCGGCTGCGTAACCCGACACTGGTCCGATCACTGTCGCGGTGTTGACATCGAGTGTCCCGTCGTCCACCTTACTAGAAGACATACGCCAGGCGTACGATCCAGCGATGGTGCGTTTGATGGAACATCTCTCGCAACCATCCCGTAAATCCCTTAAGAGGTTGCCCCCAGTATAGCGATCCTCCACGTATAGATATACAGTCCACAATGGCTTACTGAAGTATACAGACGTTGCCGGCGACACGCCTCGTGTCGACGTACCGGACCATGGTTACCTGCGACTGCGCATCATGTATGCGTACCACGATGCACCTACTGGTAGACATCTTGGTCGAGGGAAGACATATCTCACAGTTAGTCGCGACATTTACTGGCCCCGCCGGTATCAGTTCGTGCGTAAATACGTCCGCGTATGCGAAGTATGTCAACGAGTGAATTCAGGTCCTTCACTTCGTGCGCCGTTGCAACCTTTTCCCATTCCGGCATAATGCTAGGAATCAGTCTCCATGGACTTTGTATTTGGATTCCCCGCAGACCCACACAAGAATACAGGTATTCTTGTGTTCGTCGATCGATTCAGTAAACGGTACATCTGGTCGCTGTACCTGAATCTACCATTCATCGGCATATGCTCGTGGTTTATTGACACGATCTTTCGACTTCATGGGTTGCCTCGTGAACTCGTCTCTGATCAAGACCCACGGTTCACTGCGGAATTCTGGCGATCCGTGCTCAAAACACTCGGAACGCGCCTTCGGATGTCGACCTCTGACCACCCTGAAACAGATGGTCAGACAGAACGTGCCAAACGCGTTCTTGAGGAAATCCTTCGGGGTCATTTCCATTGGCTTACGAATTGGAGCGAATTCTTGTCAATGGTAGAATTCGCCATCAACAACTCAGTGCATGCATCGACGGCGCATACACCGTTCTTCTTCAATGGCTTGCGCCACCCACGCCTACCCACCTTCTTAGAATGTAACTCTAGTTTGAGGGGGGGGGGGACTCATTCGAGAGAACGCCACGTCGGCTCTCACTCATCACGTACTGACCACGAGGTCACTACGTATGACGCCGATGTCGATCACATCAACTTTGGTGAAGACGAGGAAAGTAAGAGTGAGGATGCTCTTACTACCCAGGTCACTGATCTTGCCACAGTGCGCTACAAGCGCACTACAGCCAAAGACAGCGAGTCAGCAGATGAGTTCATACTGGCTCGCGAAACGGTTGTCCGTTTCGTGCAAGATTCCATTGCAGAAGCAGTGGACCGACAAAAGAAAAACGCAGACAAGAATGGAAGGGCAAATGTTCGTTCGTTCAGTGAAGGTGACCTAGTCCTACTATCTACGGTAAACTTACCTGGACACATAGTGACTAACGTGGGTAGTAACAAGTTACTACCCAAGTTCATCAGTCCATTTCGTGTGCTGCGCCGCTTAGGCAACGCATACACGATTGAACTGTCACGTAAGATGCGCACGCATCCTACGTTCTAAGTCGGTCGCTTTAGGCCTTATCACCAGTACGGGACTTCTTTCGGTGAAAAAATCCTTGCGCTCAAGCATCTCCAAGAGATACTTGTGCTCGCCGTACTGACTATCAGCCCGAGTCTGGTTCGGATATCTCTCCGCGAAGCCGAGAGATATTCGGACGAGCTTCCATTAGCTCGTCGCGAAGAGACCGCTGAGTCCGCTCGTTCTCAAGCTGAGCAAACGCAAAATCTGATCGATCTCTCTCCCGTTCCCAGGAGAGTCGTGTCACATTTTCGACCAGACCCAAACGTCTGCTCTTCTCGTGCTCGAGATCCTCGCGCAACTCACACGTTACGCGCTCGAGATGGCTCACAGTATCATATTGAACCTGCAAACCCGTCTGAGAACGTGTTTCCT
This sequence comes from Hyaloperonospora arabidopsidis Emoy2, assembly GCA_000173235.2. Lineage (NCBI taxonomy): Eukaryota > Oomycota > Peronosporomycetes > Peronosporales > Peronosporaceae > Hyaloperonospora > Hyaloperonospora arabidopsidis. The sequence goes on from JH598301.1 coordinate 57,850, forward strand.
CCTCCGCCTCATCCATTGATTGATGCGCGCTGTGGTCAACGCTTCCTCGTGGAACGCGTGTTAAGCCACCGCGATGTGAAGGGATGTCGGACGAGTTACCTCGTCCGGTGGCGCGGGTATCCACCCTCGGCAGATACTTGGGAGCCTCGCTCTCAACTGCTGGTTGATGTTTTGGGCTTTGTCGAGCAGTACGACAAGGCGCATCGATGTTGAAGAAGGCCCATCGGGAAACGAACGCCCAGAGCGCTTGTAGAGGGATAGTAAATTAGCTATTCCTTCGTACATCTCTTGAGTGACACGTACCCTCCACCAGGGGTCATTCATCGAGTAAGCCTCCTTTGGAGCTCGTGCCAGCTTATTCACACAGCTTCGGCACGCATCACCCCAGGAGAGGCATGGTAGCCCTTCCTCTCCTGACAACCGATGCAGTTTGAAACGTGCACCGGTAGAGGTCCGTTTTAGGCATGGAACGATTTCGAGCTAGCAATAGCTTGTCTAGCCAGGCGTCACGCCCAATCTCACCAACGTTGTGGATGAAAGCGTTCCATGCCTGAATCAAAGAGGGACCTTCACGCTTGTAATTCCCACTGTACCATTGATGCTTGAAGAACGCATCGATGAAGAAATCATGTTCAGTGCGAAAGTTACTCGCACTAGGATCAAGCTCATGAAGCTTTGATGAATCGAATAACTTTATTCGATAACGATCACTCGTCGTGTCAGACATACGAGCCAACACTCTCTGAGGAGGTAGCCACGGCTTCTTCTCGGGAGCAACACGCAAGATGTTGCGATCCACAGTCTCTTGTCTGGTGTCAATAGAAGTACCGACACCAGGATAATCCCGATCACTCGGAATCTGATGCATGATTGCATCACCGTCACGGTCGTTCCGATGGCTTAAATAGCTTTCAGTAGAACGACTCCGTCTCGGAGACAGAGGATCGGACTCGTCGGACGATCCGAAGATGTCACGACGATCCGCAAGGCTTACACCGCTTCGAGAAGCCGACTTAGTAGGCTCCGGTTTAGCCAACTCTGGCTCTTCCTTGGCTTTCGCCTCCTTCGAGTCGGTCAGACTCGCCAGAGTATATTAGCTCAAGCTCATAATCTCCGATGTCACGCGGTGCATCACCGCGTGCGCCTGCAGCAGCGACTGCTGCAGGCTGAGCCGCGGAAGCAGCAGACGAACTGACGTCAGCTGCTTCGGGTGATCCTGTCTCCCCTGTGGCGGCAGAGCGAAGTCTCATGGCTGCGTGTTAACCATGCGATGAGAACGAATAATGGATGGATTGACCAACAAGTGCTTCCCTGTCCCAGAGCAACTCAACAGTGTCATTCAATAATCAATCAGTCACTAATGTGACTGATGGTTAAGGGGGGGTGATGTAACGGAGTGCCTCCGTTACATGATAATTTAAGGTAAATATCAAGTACGAATATTGCGTTAGAACAAACACAATATTCTCACAATATTATCCCAATAGATAATATTGTCCCGCAGATGTAACACACTGTTCATTGGTTGATATAGGATCAAGATATCAATCAATAAAGCCTAGCCACGACAGAAGCACGTAACGAGTGGCGCGCAGATAGTTGCAATACATGTTTGTATTTAGACATAGTTAAATGAAGTCAAATAGGGATTTATTACAAGAATTAACTATACTGAATACAGTTCTACTTTTTACCTTTACTGAGTACTCTTACTCCGTATAGCAATCTTCCTCTGCACGTACGTGTACGTGAGGTAGTCGGAAGCACACACTCTTGCACTGTCAGCAGTGCAAGGTTTGTTCAGTTACTTGAATAAGCTGTGCCCCGTTACATTAAATAGATACGTACTGTTATCGCTCAGGCGTATCCTTGAGCATGGTAACAACGGTTTATATAGCCATAGGATACGCAGAGCCTCCCGCTGAAAGGAATGTTAGATGCTCGGACGCTCGAAGTCATATCGTGACAACGTCGACCCACAAACGCTCTGTATCGGCAGAGTTCTCATCTTCGTTGACAGAAATTATGAGTGCTACTAGATGTAACGGTAATAAAGATCCGTCGCCTTACTGCGCACAAAAGTTATGAGGAATCGTAAATAGAACGCACGTACCACGAACGTTTGTTACAGATAGATGCTAAATCTGATTTGTGTATGTTATTATTAGGGAAAATAAAAAATGCCCCATTTAATCACGAAAATAAAATGCCCTAGATAATTAGAAAATAAAAATGCCCTAGATAATTGGAACATAGAAAATGCCCCACGTCCTTGTATACTCAAGTTAATCATGGTACATATGTATACCGACATGGTGCTTTGATGAAGGACTTTACCGATTATAATTACCATTCACACGCAATGTGCTGATACATCTTCTTTACCTCTTAAACTCTTCACATCCAGCGTGCTGTCCATCGAGTTTAAAATCATTAATAACACCAACTAATCCTTGCAACAGCACTGAAGTGTCTCCATCAGCACTTGTAAAGCCTTCAAATTAGTAAATTGAGAGTCAAACAGATAGAATGGATTCATGATAGTCTCTTTGAAGGTTAAATATGCTAACGTCACTATAGCGTCAAGGAAGGAAGAGAATTCCTATCCCACAACTAAAACAACTAGCAGCACTACTGTAGTTATAAAAACGCCACAAAACAGTAGTAATTCCACGAACACGAACAGCAGTAGCAAGAGCAGCAGTAGCAAGAGCAGCAGTAGCAAGAGCAGCAGTAGCAAAAGGAGCAGTAGCAGCAGCAAAACAATAGCTACATCAGTACCAATAACAGCAACAGCAGCAACGACAACAACAATACCAATGACACCAGCAGCAGCGGTGACGCAAACAACAGGAACATCAGAGATCACTTACAACAACAACGGATACAGCAGCAGCGGTCAGCAACAACGACATGAGCAACTGATACAAAAATAACAATTATACCAATCAGAACATTAGAAACAATATCAACAATAACAAAAATGATAAGAAAACAGTACCATCAATTATAACGACATCAGCACCGGTTGAATACGTTTACGGCCGCGGGCGACGATACAAAGACGCGTGCACATCTCTCCTGTGCCGCCCGCGCCCACAACTGGTGGCTAGGAGCGCAGCAAGCACTCGGCAGAACTCCCTCGAGGCTCTTTCTACCGGGCGGGGGTCGAGCACAGCCGTACAATGGAAATTGAGATACGACTAGCGATATAACTTTTTATGTGTACCACGTTAACTTGAGTATACAAGGACGTGGGGCATTTTTTATTTTCCAATTATCTGGGGCATTTTTTAATTTCCCTTATTATTATCATAGGTACGAGTTGTTCCTGTGTTCCTGGACTCATCCCAGACACTCAAATAAAGATCGCACCCTATTGCTTGATAATTGTATGGGTCCCACATAACTGTCATTAGGAATACGCGATGAAGTCACTGTTTCAGGCGCGAGTAATTGCGAAATCAGTAATAATCTGAAGCAAATGTTAAGATAGGGGAACAAACTCTGGAGCTCGCTCTTTGATATAAGCAATCTAGATCGGAGGGCTAAATCAAGTTGCAAAACACTATACAACAGCGGTCACTGTAGAATGAGTATAATGCTGTTAATTTATGTGTTAGCCTAGTACAGTAGGCTAGGGCAAAGCCATCAGCCTTTGCTTATGAGCGTCCAGCATTTGTTTATGTGATCATATTCACATTTGATCGATTTTTAAGTCAATCACGTGCGTGCGTCACAATAGTGACCCAGCAAAGAGTGACTTTGAATATACCTGTATACGTATGAGGAGGGGGAAGGCTTGGTCGCACTTAGTACGTGTAAGGTACACCTAGCTGCGTTATTTACAGACAGACAGACAGACAGATAAGTACGATTTGAACAATTCGACATTCACCTTGCGCACAGTCACTCATAGATTCACCCTTCGGGATCGCAATAAGATTAGCTCACTCCAGGAAAGGATGTGTACCAGGGCAGAAAAACCCGATTATTTTTGGCGAGGCAATCGGGTTTTGGTTTAATAAATTAGAACCCGAGTTTTGGGCAAAAACCCCATGGTTTTTCTGGCTCGATGAGCGGGCACCTACTGGGAAGATTACTACCGGAATTATCTTCACCGTCGTTCATGTAGTCGTAGAAGGTCGGCAAGTTGCGATTAATCAACGTCAGCTCGTCCCCTCGTTTTGGGTTGAGGCAATTCCTCAGCCTGAGTAAATGTCGCCGCAATTACGAACTTGGTCCACTGAATGCCAATGGTCTGCGCTCATGTTTCATCAAATGAATTGCGGGGCTGTCGTCTACAAGGAGCTTAAACAGGACGTCCTACAGCTGAAAGCGGATGCCCCTCGGCAGTATCACTCCGATAAATCACGAGAGTTGAGATGTAGCTTGGTGATTTCGCCCTTCTTACGGTGATTATTTAGAGTCTTTTAGTGCATGCATTCGGTACTATTGGCATTTAGTGGAGACACGTCATCGGTAAACCAGTTCCATACTGCACTTGCAGAGCGACCGCATTCTGTTCTGGCGCCCGGTATTTTATTCAATATCATCATCAACGACCTTTCTGAACTCCAACATAGCGACCTGTGCGTTTCGCTGCTAAGGGTAGAGAACGTCGTCGTTGAAGTTATCGACATGCTTGTCAAACTGGCTTAAAAGAAAACGACGATTGCGAAATAGCAGTCGTCGTTTTGAATACGGCTATAGGGTGCTAATCATGCTAATATACTGATGATAGATTATGTATGTTGGCTTCCTTGCAGTTGCAGGGATCGGCGGTCGGCCGTATCGTGCGTGAGTCACACGATTATTAGGAACTAAAACCTAATAAAACCTGATTTTAGAAGATCGCAGGCTGTCGGGTTTTAATGAAAAACCATAAAAACACAAATGTAAAAAAACACTTGGTGCCAGCCTTGATGTGTACCAAGCTAAATTGCACCATATCTTTAGGAGCATTATCGGTACACACCTACCCTTATATACGTACACACCCAGCCAAAATGTCTACGTTAATGATTTGCCACAAATCATCGCATTTATGCAAAAGAAACAATATCGTTACAATCTTGGGTAAAGCAGCACTGAGGTCTCGGTGATGTTTGCACACCCTCGAGGCTGTGGTGTGTTCTCGTTTACCCCTCAGCCATAAAACTCAGGTTGTATAACTATGTGTGCTATGAAAAGAAATTTGCGAATGCTGGCTATCGGCTACGGTGCTTAAGACGCTGCTACAATTCAGTGTGCGCATGTTTGCGTTGGTATCTCGAGTCAAACGGTTATGCAAGCTGTGAATCAAAGTAACTCCGCCATAACGCAATTTCATTTTCTGGAAAAGCTGATTTTTGCACTGTGACCGCTTAAATGACAAGCGTATGGCCGTTCCGGTTAAGTAAGTGTTCTACAAAATATTGTAATGGTGCTTTTGTAGTAGTTTTACATGTTTTACAGAAGATCTTCCGTCAAAATTCCTACAGTGGGTAAATTAGGATTATGGAGTACTACACTTCTTAGACTATCATCGCGTTGGGTGTGTTTGACTTCGTCGTGCCTTCTAAGGGGAGTCACTCGTTTACTGAGATGTACTTGCGTGGACCGCATATGGACCTTTTTATTAATACTACGCGTTTTTAAATGAATTGTCACTGCGGTGTAGAAACAGCTGTCATTTTTGTAGCTACATCTTATACCTTAAACGAGAACCTATATACTTTTTTTTAGCGAGTCTACGATGCAGCATGGTCTGTTGATAATGTGATGTGTTTACTGTGCAAGAAGTCGATACTTGGGAGCAGTCGCGTGAGTAGTCGCACGAAAGGTAGCACGAAGGATCGCGGACACATGGCGCCGAGAAGTCAACGCAAGTAAGATCGCAGGCGTGAGCGCTGCGATCAAGCAATACATATTTTACTCTCAAAGTTTCCTTCTACTGCTCTGACTGATCTGCTTTACCTTTTTTCAATAGGTTATAAGCCCAAGCGACGGGTCAGAGCTTTCTGGCGATGGAATTGTTCCACCTGCAGCAGGAGGAGCCGTTCGCGAAAAGATTGGCACAGACGACAAGACATCACAGTCAAACACTGAGCGTGTGCTCGCTGCACTCGCGCGGATGGAGACAAGAATTGACACTATGGAAAAGGTTAATGTGAGCATTTTCAATGGAACGGTCGATTCACGGTCTGGGCATCCTGGAAGAGCTAAGGTGCGACGTGTGGAGAAAGTTGAGCTTCCGCCGAGCGCATTCCGACGCGCAAAAGACGGTGGTAGTGCGCTCGGGCGAACACCAATGCAGATTAATGAACTATCTGAGAAGATGCCATTTGGAGGTGGAAGTTTCTACAAACGTGCTGAAGCATAGGCGCGTCTTAATCACGCAGGCACAAGCTGCGCTACCAGCACCGTCTCAAGTAGCGGCTCATACACAAGCACAAGCAGCGTTTCATGCTCACGCTCACGCGTATCATCAACCAGCACCGCATCCAACGCCATACGCAGGATTTAGCAACGAATTTGGACTGTTTAATCAGCGCGTACCCAATGCTCGAGACTTGAAGCTGATGATCGGCAAATTTAATGGTGTGGAACTCTACAGATGACTAGGAACTGATTTTCTTCAGTGGGCGCTACTGTTTCTTGAAGATGTAGAGATGGCTGAGCTTGGATGCGGATACAAGTGGGCCGAGCGAGTGAAGGCGAACAAGCTTCAACAGCATCTGGACGGACTAGCATTACAGTACTACCAAGAACACATCAAAGGATGGTGGATGAGGAGTCAGAGCATCGCGTACTTACTCGAGCAGATATGGCTCGGGTTTAAAGTGAACATATCGCATCACCAAGCTGTACACCAGTATGGCGCAAAGAAGGAGAGCTCGCGATCATGGACTGAACATTTGCTGTATTTCACGGCGCTGATGCACGCAAGTGAAACCAGTGAGAAACTAGTTCTTGAAAGTGTCATGAAATACGCTGCACTGCACATGAAGGTCCAATCATGGGACGGTACGATTTGATCCGCACTGAATTCCTGCACCACGCACAAGAACTTGTGGCATGGGCGCAAGAGATCGAAGATGACAACAAGACGATCAAAAGTGTCTCACGAGGGGGTTATAATGCAGTTGGAGATGTTCGCAAATGTTATACGTGCGGGAAAACCGGCCATATGGCCAGGGAGTGAAGGTCCAAGCAGCCCAAAGTCAAAGGTGAAGATGGCGCAAAGACTCGCTGGGCGACTGCAGCACACAGTAACACTGTGGAAGCCGATCAATGGATCGTGAACAGCGGTGCACGTAGGCACTTGGTCCGAGACGTCTCGATGTTGAAGAACGCAAAAGACTATGAGGAGAGCAGCTGGTTGCTCTTTTTGAATGGAGAGCGACTTCAAGCATAAAAAAGAGCACTGTGACCCTTTTTGGTACTGCTGACGGGAACTAGTTTGAACTAAAGATGAGGGACGTATATTACGCGCCTCTCCTATCGCACAATTTAATATCTTTTGGGGTATTGGCTCAGCGAGGATGCCGAATTAAAACGCGCGTTGGAGGGATGGTTATTGAAAGGGTAACCATCGCAGGTTGTCTTTCACCTACGTTTAGAAACAAAAGTTCTTGGGGTCGACCTTCGTCCATCTCAGGGCACATCAAAAGTACCATATTAAAATGCAATGAGTGCAGTCCTCCGCGAATCGCAGGCGCCAGACGTGCAAGAAGGATTGCTCTAGCACTTCCACGTGCGATTTGTTCACTTGGCCTTCGACACTATTGAGCTTATGGCGAGCAATCCTGGTTTTGGGATTAAGATTACGGATCACACACGCGTAAAGTGTCGAATCTGTGCCGAAGGAAAGGCCACCTAGTCACCCCAACCACAGCAAGATTCGGGGGAAAACTCGCCGATTGATCGCATCGGTGGAGTCATTTGTAGCAATTAGAAAGGCCCGATCTCGCCTCCGGGTCGTCATGGCAAAAAAAATCTTTACTTGGTAAATTTCGTGGATCATAAGACAAACTACGGGCGTTTATTTGCGAGAAAGACGAAGGATTAAGCTGTCAAAAGCTTTGATGATTTTCTCGTGCACTTTAAGAAGAGCTTCAATTGTCGCGTGTTTGTACTCCAAACAGGTGGCGGAGGCGAATATGCAAATGTAGATCTTCTGTGTAAACAGACGAGAGTCGCACGTCAAGTGTGTAAACCCGCGAACCAGGCGAGCAATGGCAAGGCTGAGCGCATGCATCGAACTAATCATGAATATGGTTCGATGCATGATCTCTGGCTCAGGGAATCGCTCTCCGTTGTGGAGTGATGCAGATATCTACGCATCGTACATCTCAAAACGTAATCCAACCCGAGCAAATCCGAACTGAGTGTCGTCACTTGAGCTTCTAACTGGGCAAGCTCCATCTCTGTAGCATCGTGGTATTTGGTCTACCGTGCATGGTTTTTCGAGGCCCCAAAAAGAAGAATTTCGAGCGGCACGCGGTGAGAGGCTACATCCTTGGTAAGAGTCAATCGATATCACTAATGTGACGCTAGGAACTGCTGCAAACATCCATCTTCTGCAAGCACTCGACATGGATAGCTAAGACATGCTCGATATTCTTGGGGAAAAGACGCAAAGGAATGATCAAAGATGCTGACGATGCTAGTAATACAAGCTCGGCAGCCATATCAACACATGTCCACCATCGGAACGTTTAAACAGCCTTGAAGCGGCAGATACACCCAAGCTGCTTCACTCGACTCGAAAGGAATAAAATTCGCGTCGATAAATGGAAGCTGACAAGGATGAAAACAAGGACCTGCTGCTTGAAAAAAACCTTTCTTGGCCGCACTGGCAGTAATTGAAGAGCCAACACGAACGTCGGTATCACGAGCAGCGGACTACGGACCTGATCCAAGTTGTTTCGAGAGGCTCGACGAAGCCCTGACAGGGATCACTGGGCGCAAGCAGAAGTCGAGGAGCTGCGTTAGCTTAAGTCAAATGAGACTTGGACTGTGATCAAGTGTGATCCTAACGCTAAGCGTCTCTATACGAAGTGGTTTTAAAAGAAGAAACGTCGTGGAGACGGCGTGTCGAGAAGTTCAAAGCGCGTCTCGTTGCGCGCGGAAATGAACAAGTGCTTGGAGTTAACTTTTGTCCTCACTTTCGCTGCAGTCATGGAAATTGGCAATAGCAGAGTTATTAAGTGCTTCACATGATTTGGGGGTGTTCTTGCTCACCATGGAGATTTTCCGGCAGCCTACGTAAAGGCGTTAACTGAGAACAATCACGACATTTTACTCCATGTGCCGAACGGCATGAAAGTGGACGAGTCTTCATTATGAAAGCGGGGCGCGTCCAGCATAAGTCAGCTTGCATTGCGCCTCAAAGAGAGTTTGTATGGACTTAAACAAGCTGGACGTCTATGACATCAACTACTACAACGACTCTTCTCGAGCTGAACTTCGTCCAATGCATAACGGATTCTTGCATGTTCTACAAGGTGGCAAGGTAGATTCAGCTGGAACGACTGTCATTGGAACTTACGTTGACGATTCTTTAGTGACAGCTCCAAGCTCGCACCGCGTGGACGCATTCTTCAATGACATGCAGATACTTGAGCTGAAATACCTAGGGGGCTTCAAAATTTCTCGGCATGCAAGTCGAGACGGACGGATTGGGTACGCATTAAATCAGAAAAGCACTGTGGCTGAGATGCTTACCCGTTTTGTACTTGAAGATGCGAACTGGGTACGATCGCCTATCGGAGAGGAGAAATCAAGTCTGGAAGATGATGGAGCTCTACCTGTAATCTCAAGCGATGCGGATGGACTTCCAAGCATACGGAACTTTCAGTCGTTAGTCGGGGGTCTACTCTGGGTAACTTGGTGCATTCGACCTGATATTGCCTTTGCAGCGCATAGAGCCACGCGACAGTCACGCGCCGACCCTGCTACATTGGCGCTTGGCTAAAAGAATTGCCCATTACATTGTTGGTACTTAAGGAATTAAACTGCACCTGCAAGCGGATAAAGGACCCAAGACCTTGATCCTGATACAATGATATACGGACGCAGACTTTGCTGGTGAGCGCAAGGATCGGAAGTCGATGAGCGCGGCTATCATCATGGCCAATGGAGTGGCTGTTGGATGGTACTGCAAAAACCAGTCTGCGGTAGCGACCTCAATTGCGGAAGCAGAGTTTGTTGCTGCGGCTGCAGGAAGGCAGGAAGCGCTTGGACTCAAGGAGCTTTTGACTAAGCTAAGACTACAAATCAAGACACCGATTGTGCTGGCCATGGATAATCAGGCAGCTATGAAGCAGATTGAAAACGAGGACAACTCAGCCAGTGCGAAGCATGTCGACGTCAAGTTAAAGTTTTTGCGTGACTACACCCCGAAAGAAGTCAAGCCAAGCTAAGTGAAACCTCAAGACATGATAGCTGACCTTCTTACGAAGGCGTTGCTGGCTCCACGGGTGGTTGAGCTGCGTGCCAAGGTGGGTCTAACATAAGTTCTGTCATTTTTCACTACACTTGACTCTCCCATGAGTCGGGAAGGGGTGTTGGAAATGTGGTGTGTTTACTGTGCAAGAAGTCGATGCTTGGGAGCAGTCGCGTGAGTAGTCGCACGAAAGGTAGCACGAAGGATCGCGGACACGTGGCGCCGACAAGTCAACGCAAGTAAGATCGCAGGCGTGAGCGCTGCGATCAAGCAATACATATTTTACTCTCAAAGTTTCCTTCTACTGCTCTGACTGATCTGCTTTACCATTTCAATATGGACTGCTCGCGATCACGACGGTGTGATGGTCAACATCAAGTTGTCAATAGTGCAGATGTCGATAAGTCAGTCTCCAAAACAGATTGAGACAAGAGACGTATTGGTAGGCGATCCCACTTCGTTTGGTTGTTGAGTTGATTATTCAATCCACCTGGGCAGCTGCCTGTCCCCGATTCCATCCTCATCCGTGGCAGATTATTTAGGAACAGACTTGCACCAGGGCAAGCACTCGATGCAGAATAGATCAATGCCGAATATTTACATAGAAGCTGTCTGCTTGTTGCGCTACGGCGCAATCAATTTTTATTTGATTCATCGTCTTTGGACCAAAAAGCAGTACGTGCAACTCCTGCACATGTCACCGCAATTATCCTATTCTAGACACATTTTACATTTTGTTTCTGATTCAGCAACCGCTAGAACGCCTCGACTTCATCAGTATCAGTACATAACTCGACTTGATTTAAATGTAATTTGACTGCTTGGTATGGCACCAGATCAGCCTGCCCTTACGATCTGTCAGGTGCGACCTATTCCATCGGACAGAAGTAGAGGCTGTTAATGTTACTACTGCAATCAAGACGGACGTTAATAATGCATGTTCAAAGAGTCCGCTAACCCGCAGCAGTAGAAAGATCAGAGTACTTACTAATGCATTGCATTATAGACCGGTACTGCGCCAGCTCCAAAGCATGCAAGAGAAGTCTTGGTCATGGTCGTGACAAAAGTGCTATTTAACTTGGAAGTTGATGTGTGCGTTGCTTAAGAATTTTATTATATGGCGATCAAGCCGCAGTTGATTAATTTAGACAGTTTGGATGGGTGTAAATGTATCAAAGGGTGGGTGCGTACCTATATTCTCCTCTATTTATTCATCCATTTTTAATATTTGCAGTTGCGCACATAAGACGGTCCAAACCTCGCATCTCTCAAGGGCATCCACCTTCGGCGGAAATACTCCCTTGCTAGACCACGAATTGTGTGGGGGATGTCTGGGAAGGCCTCTTGCGCAGTAGTTGGATATGCAGGAGGAAGATCAAGAGGTTGTCAAAGCACAAGAAATGACGGTGATCCATCAAACTGCTGTCTAGGGAAAATAAAAATGCCCGATTAAATTACGAAAATTAAAAATTTCTTAGATGATGAGAGAACATAAAGTGCCCCACGTCCTAGTATACTCATTTTAACGCGGAACACATTAAACATACACCGTTAGTCATTCTCAATAACCCTTTTACGGCCGTGCTCAACCCCCGCCATGTAGGGGAGCCGCAGAGGGAGTTCTGCCGCTGGCGTGCTGCGCTAGCAGCCACCACTTCGATCGCAGACGGCAAAGGGAAGACGTGAGCGCGTCTTCATCTCGTCAGCTGTGGCCTTAAACGTTGACAGTCGGTGCTGATTTTATTGTTATTAATGTCATTTTTTGTTATTGTTATTGTTTTCTAATATTATTATCATTATTATTATTATTATTGTTATTTTTGTTTTAGTTGCTGCTCTTTTGTTGCTGGTGTCGTTTTTGCTGCTACTGCTGTTGCTGTAGCTGTTGTTGTTGTAAGTTATTACGTTGTTACTGTTTCTTATGTTACTGCTGCTTATGTTGCTACTCGTGTTAGTGTTCTTGGTGTTACTACTGTTTTGTGGTGGTGTTGGTACCACAGTGCTGCTGTTGTAGTTGTTAAATTTGTGGAACCTGAATTCGCTCTCTGCTAATCAGCTTTAGTCATTTGACAATATTTGATTAGTTTAATAGGTTATCATCAATCCATTTTATATGTTTATCTCTTAATTTATTCATTCGAAATCCTCCAGAATTCTTCGACTGCATGCATATTGCAAGCAGGAAAGGTACGATGATGCCTTAAGCATAGTCGATCGAAGTTGTTTGTAATTTTATTGTACGACATCGTTGACTTGTCGATTTCGTCCGGAAGTTGTGGTGTGACATCATAAATTTATGTATTTCGGTCATGTCAATGTCATCTACTCTGAAATCGATATCTTAAAAGGCCGCGAGCAGAAAGCTAAATATAATATGAAGGTACGATACTGTGAGGTGAGGTACTTCTAAAAGTGGTGGACCCTGGGTTCAGTAAATCGAAGGTACCGGAGAGAAAGGAACCATGGAGAGAACCCGACCTTGGGACGGACATAATTTGCGAGACCAATGGAGAATCATTACTTGCGTACCGGTTGAACAATACTAACGAAAACGGATCACGTTCCCTCATTGATAGGCCCGGTCCCTAGGCGTGGATCTGAGTTCCCCAGGGTCTACCGTGGTCCTTTTACCGGTCGACTTGGTCCTTCATTTGTAGACTTGGTCCCTCATCGGTGGACCATGTCCCTTATCGTTAGACCCCGGTCACTTATCGGTGGACCCGCTCCTTCATCGGTAGACCGATTTATCTCGATATACAACGGTCCCTCAAGGTCAAGCTACTCCTGGACAGTCAAAACATGGAATCAGGGCATAGGCAAGGACAAATTAAATGAGTATAAGGATTTGACAATATACTACTCAATTTACGATTCACGTGACACGACTGTGTCGTGCATAAAGGAATTTGATAAGTCTACCCGACTATCAGGAGAAGGGATAAATATTGCCCCCTGTTGAAGACAGTTGTGAGGTAAGGCTCAAATGCGAATAGAACCCCAGAAAGTATTTAGCCTGTGTGCTCGTCTCAAGTAGAACCCCCTTCGAAAGACCCACTATCAGAAGCGACCCCCCACCTAGTGGTTCGGGAGAAACGTAAAGGCCAGGTAGGTGACACCCCTGAAATAAACAAGGAAAGGGCCAGGGAGATAATCTCACTATGGAACATGATAATTAGACCACTCTCGACCAAGTCGATCGAGTAGCCACCTAGTGCATCATATCCACTCGCCCCCCCCAGGTCGACCTCTGTCAAGGCCGAAATCTACATCTCACCAAGTCTTTTAAGGAGTGAGACCCGCCAGCCGACGGGTACACAAGATAAGAGAAGGCCTATACGCGGCATCGGGGTACCCCCTTCGGAAGTCAAAAGTCCAGCACAGTGAGTGGTTTGAGGTCTCATCACACATCTTGAAAAATTACTCACACCCCAATACAAAGCAATAAGAAAACCAGATATACATTCCTTCCAGTTCTGATGGATACATTTCGATGATGTTGCAGGAATTCACCAGTGCTGTAAATGACTTTCAACTCCAAGGACAGCGCGCTGGACGTGAAGAGTTTAGAGGCAATAACAACACAAAAAAGATTTTCGTTTCGGTCGAAGTGTTAATCCACTCCAGCATGAATTTCATAGTTTAGATTGACAGATATACTTTGCATTGAAACGTACGGTACGGACTTTAACAGGGTTTTTATTAGTTTGTCATACTGTATCCGTCAGCACTTGGCATTTTGCACTTTAACGTTCATATCGAGGTGCCCTACCACGTTCTGTGTTGTTGCGATGGTGCTACAGAACTCCAAACGTATTGGTATAAATTAATTAGGTAGTAAATGGCGTTTCTAAATGGTTGAGGGCCACACACCCGCTAGATTCGAACTAGCAAGTCTTCTCTACGGCACCAAGCTTGGAGTCTTTACCTTTTGCAAATATGCCGTTGAGGTTTCTCTACGGCACCAAGCTTGGAGTATTTGCTCTTTGAAAATATGCATTGACGTAAAGTATCGCTCATACGCGAGTATAACATAATTCCTTTCTGTCGTAGTAAACTTTCGCGTAACCGTAATCAAACTTATCTGTTTTAATAAGTCCGATGGATCAGCCAATTGCGGGTGAATGGTCATTATAAAAGGTTCAGTCCTTCAACGAAACTCAATGTCGGTATATGTGTGCCACGTTAAGATGAGTATACGAGGATGTGAAGCATTGATTTTATTTTCTAATGATCTGAAAGTATTTTTCAATAATTTAAGGCATTTTTTCGTGATTAAATGGTGATTTTTTAACTTTCCCTAATAATGACAACAGTAACATGTGGCTGTGCGGCAGTTGTCATTGATTAGACCTTAACGGTACGCATCATTCCATTCAAATAGATTGAAGTCGAAATTACCACAGTTATGAGACCTACTGATGTGCTAAGTTATCATTACCGGTTTACTGTAAATGATTGACGTGTGTGAAAAACAGGAATGTTTTTAGTATCGTGTATTTGTTCAGGCCGACTAATTTAGCCTTCGTATCTTAAGCGTAGATGCCATGGCTGACCGAGTGTCCTCGCCACTCTGGGATGCTTTGAAGGTTACGCGATTGACTTCGACGGACAGCAAGCCGCTTTTATAAAGCGACCACACACCACGACATGCGTGGACGCGGCGACGCGGCGACCGTGCAGATGCGGCGACCGCGCACTCAAGAGCATTAATCCTCTTGCGCGGTTCGTATGTAGCAATTTGAAGGTACAATTGCATTGATATTCTACAACAGCATAGCATGAACATTTCGATAGTGCCGAAGACGTGATTAGCATTATAAAATTACCGGACATGATCGAGTACCGATTATTTTATCTACGCTTAGGCAAACAACATACACACAGCAGCGTTAAACTTTTACATAACACAAAATTCTCTCTCTACAATGTTCTAACCATCATTTTGTTGATACGATGTCGCGAAGAGATATGAACTGCAGCTTTAGTTTAGTAACATAGAAATAGATCCTTGCTTGTGGGTTTTTCTGAAGCGTGTATGGCACTGAGGTCGTAGTCATGACTATGGCAAGGCTATCAATATATCATCACTTCACCCAGGTAAACTTTCTTCACAGCAACCTTTTCATTTTTATGGACAGCTAAGTTTGCATGGAGGCAACATGGTGTCTCCAGTTGTGCCCTGATTGCGTACAGGGGGCCCATTTGTATGTAACTGTGTGCTTCGTATCCCCTAAACTCCGGATCCTTCTTTTTTGCTGGATTTCAGCCTGCATGTAGTATGGTGGTGGATAGATAGACATAATGGAGCAGTTCTTGTGCTGCCAAATACTTCATTTGCTTCCTTCTCCATGTAGCTCTGCTTAAAAGTCTTCATAAAGGTATGATGGATGGAAAGTAGATATCACGAAAGCAGATATCACGTCGGCTGTCGACCCCACTGCATCTGCGACGAGGTGGCTGCACGTCAATCCCATATGAAATAAGGTTGAACATGAGCATTTAAAAGCTTCGACTTCGACACGCCGATATTTGAAATATCCATGTCTTGTGGCGAACCATACCCCAGGCGATGATCAATCCACTTCATGATCGTACGCGGCAGCCTATTCGGATTGCCAAAGCGCTCGCTCACGTGGAGTACTTGTAGCTTCTGCGCTGTCCACTTCTTGAGCTAATTTTGACGCATACTGAACTTGTCCATATCGACCTTCGTCAATATTCGATTGCCTCGAGAAGGGCTTCATCGCGAACACCTTAGGCCAGTAGATATTTGTTGTTGCACTCCACATAGTTAGTTTTTGCGCCACCCAAAAACCGTACATGGTGTAATCTATGGTACGAAAGTGTCACGGTGGCGCTTTCTTGTGCTCTCATTTGTGTATGGATTCTTAATTGTACTTGGGCTTGTATCTGTTTCATTGGCGTTCACCTGCATAATAGGATACGCCGTTCTAAAAATTGGGTCGATGTCTTGAATATATTCGGCAGCATCATTTCCAAACTTGGTCCGCAGCGCCGTAAGATCAGCATTGTAGTCGGTGTCAGTCTCTGCGGACTAAGTTTTCACACAGTACTCTCAACCTCTGTCCCCAAAAGGCCAAAGTTTATACTGATGTTGCGCATAATGTGGATCGTACCAAACCAAATTCGGACGCTTATTTCTGCCCTTAACCATAGTAACTTTACAGCAACTTAAAAGTGTCCACGATCACGCATGACTGCTACATTAACGATGTCGGTTTCGACGTCAATACAGTAGAGAGAAAACCACGCTATTTTGTTCTTGTTTTTCACATGCACGAACGCCGTGTCAAGCGTGACGTTGGGATCATTTGTGTCTTCTCCAACAAGAAAAGGTATCCCGCTTTCCTACTTGTCACGGCGCGAATGCGTGCCATCGAAACCTACCACCGGCATATTCAAACTTTAGCTACTGATGGACGGTCCGAAGGCAATGAAAGTCGAGAGAAGTGGATGTCTCGGTATACTTCAGTTGCAACGGTGATGAATTTATTAACGCACCTCAACTCTACTAAGTGCGAGGCAAGGAGCAATAAAAATGATTGCCACTACCCGTCCATAGCCTGTTACGATAACGCTGAAGATTGTTTCCACCACGAGCTTCAACGAGCACCACAATGAACATACTCTGGCTGCCCTTATCGCCCCGAACAGCTGCCATAAAATTGGCAGCAGCCGAACTTGCCATACTGATGGTTTTGCGATGGTCATTCACACATCATCATGCATAATCTTGATGGTCGAAACGCAGTACTATGGAGAAGCGCCCATTCTCTCTCGCTTCGTCACGAGAACCTCCCTGGACATTCATCTTTTGGGATGCATGCGACTTCCTGTTGTGGAACTTTTCTTTTCCTTGCACTGTCGATCTTGGTTAAAGCGAAAGTTTATCGAAAACATTGTTGCGGCAACTACGGTCTGGAATACCCTTATCCGCGAACCAGTTCAGTGACACCTTAAAACGCGCCTATGTCGATTGCCACCCTTTCTCCCGACAAGTTAATGCAATAATAGTATGTTTAAGTTAATTATACTCTTAGCATCTAGGGCCTCATGTTAACCAGTCATAGGAACATGAAAAATAGTGTGTACCTCGCAAACGCAGGTATCAGTGGTGCTGTTTTATACAATTGCTGCTAGTTTTGCAATTTTTGCCTCAGGTTAGTACTAATTTGGCGTTAGATTCTTCGGGCACATCGTCTACCTATCTACCGAGTATGTGTGGTAGCTAATTATACTTAGGTCGGGCCTATTAGATCGCACCTAGCAGGATGTGTTGAAATTGCATGATTTTTGTGTCGGTTAGTCGTCTCATGCTAGGTACAAACCTGAAGGAAGAGGCGTGCTGTGGGGTGGTTGAAGTGGACGCTAACGACTTAGGGCCTGTAGCGTTAGTAGCTTCGGTGAGCTTCGGCTGCAGGAAACTGCTAAAATGAACATGAGCGGTAGAGAGGCAAGACAGATAACATAAGGGAAAGAGATAATGACAGAATCCTTTTACTTCAGCACTACAGACTTCCTCTCTGACACTCGCACGATGGCTAGCGAACAGGTTATGATCCCAAGCTCAGAGAAGATACGACGGCAACGCGGCACAGGCACCGCCGACAGCCAGTCACGAAAGGGCTGCGTCGGAGTCTGCTGTGGTCGTCCCTCCGCATGCTCACGCTAGAAAGGGTTCTAACTATGCTGAGCGGCATGGACGAGCGCATGGAGAAGATAGAAATGTCTCATGCGAGGATTGCTGAAGACGAGCGCATGCAAGGAGCAGTTGACAGTGGTATGTTCGGTTCCATGCTCGGCACTGACTTCGCGGGCAGGCTACATCGAGATGCTCTCGAATGCTCGGAGTTGCCAAGTCATCAATCACCGCGACATGCGATGGATCAGGGAGTTGACCATCTCCCAAGAGTTTAGCTACGTGCGCCGCAGAGCGTACAACCGCTCCTTCAACTTCCGCCCTACCAGCCGGGGCCTTTACCGCAGTACCAAATCCCTACCCAGGCTCCTGCGACGGCTCAGTACCGTACTCCGGACGCGAGGCAGATAAAGCTTTCTATACGCAAGTTTGACGGGACTGAAGTGTACGTCGGACTGGAATCCCGTTTTCTTGATTGGGGCAAGACTTTCTGGCGACAGGTGAACATGGCCCAAGAGTCGTGTGGATTTCTCTGGACAGAAAATGTGAAGACTGGTGTACTGAGACAGTACTTGACTGGCACCGTAGAGCGATACTTCAACAAGCAAGTCGACACATGGTGGGCTGTGCTACCGAATTTGCAGTACTCGATGCAGCGTATGCTTGACAAATTCAAGACCAACATCATTGCGGCTCAAGCGATGAAAATGTTCACGGCAAAGAAAGATATGAAGCGTTCGTGGCCGGAACATTACACCTACCTCGTCGCTGTTAGTGATGCAGTTGGAGGGGCCGAGCAACGTGTGCTTGATAACATCGTACGCTACGCATCGCTGGAACTTTCGACAGTTATGATGGAGACATACCAAACTCATCGTCTCGACTACCTCGTGCATGCTGAAGAACTCGCGCACTTTGCGTAGACAATGATGGAATCTCGATCAAAGCGTGCTTTTGGAAGAGAAGTACTTGCTCATGTGGATGAGTCAACATTTCGAAAGGAGACGCGCACCTGCTATGGGTGCGGAAAGTCAGGACATTTCATGGCTGATTGTCGAAGCAAGAAGACTGCTTACACAAATGGAGGCCGTCGAGCTAAGGGCGGTGGGAATATTGTGCTCGCAATCGGCGAAGACACTAGTGTAAAGAGCTCGCGTCATGCCAAATCGGACGACAAACTAATGATTGTAAAAGACACTGATCGTGATGGAGACGGATGGATACTGGACAGTGGATCCAGTCGCCGCCTGGTTAATGACCCATCTCTGTTGCAAGACGCTAAATGTGCGAACATGAGTGCCATCTGACGATTGGTGAGCCAGTCAAGCTGCTACTTGTAGGTAACGTGGTACTTACTGTGATAGCTGGAGGGCAACAGAAGGATATCACGTTGACTGAAGTTTACCTCGCGCCAGGGCTCTCGCGAAATATTATTTCGTACGGCAAGCTCGAGCGGAAGGGGTTTGGACTTGTGTATGCTGGCACGAAGCGCGCTGTAGTCAGACGCAGCGATGGTGAAGTCGTATTCGACATATCGATAGACAATGATGTTCTCTACGTAAAGACAGTGGTCATAAAACGCAGTCCAAGTACACCAAGTGACGTAATGATGGCGATAATTACTCACGAGACATCGGACGAGTCGACCAAGGACATGGAGAGTGGGTCACTATACCACTTCCACCAGCGTCTAGGTCGTTTGGGTTACGACGCGGTTGAGCGGGTAGCAAAGGACCCAGCGTCAAGCATCAAATCGTTCAAGACCCATTTGTGTGTCATGTGCTGAGGGAAAACAAATCAAGAATGTGCAGTCAATGAAGGACACGGGTGCTCACTCGCCGATTGACTGTACCGGCGGTGTCATATGTTCGGACCTTAAGGGTCCGATGACACCAAGGGACCGACTTGGAAACCACTACTTGAATAATTTCGTGGATCAGAAGTCTAATTACTGTCGCGTATTTCTCGCTAAGACCAAGGACCAGGCTGCGAAGAAGTTCGAGCATTTTTTGGTCTTTTTGGAACGTCAGTTCAACTGTCGTGTACATGTACTAAGGACGGACGGTGGAGGAGAGTGCGAGAATGTCGACCTGTTTTGCAAGTCCACAGGTGTTTCAAGACAAGTCAGTGAAGCCAGAAATCAAGCATCGAATAAAAAATCTGAGAGAATGCACTGAAAGGTGCTTAATATGGCTCGCTCGATGATATTTGCAAGTCGATTGCCTCTGTCGTTCTGGGGTGATGCTCAATCGCAGCCCGACAAGCGCAAACGACAACAGAGCATAGCATATGGAGGTACTTACGAAGCGTGCTCCTGATTTACGTGACATTGTGATTTTTGGATCGGTGTGTTCTATTTACCGCGACCCGCGTAAGAACTCGCTGGTCAAAAGATCTCAAGTCGGCGTTATCTTCGGACGCAGCGACGAACCAAGGACTACAAGGTATTTCTGCAAAAAGAAAATAAGGTCGTGGCTACTCAGCACGTAAAGGACATCGAAACTATGAGTGATGAGCAGAATAGCCAGTTGCAGAAAGCACTTGAATTCGAGGATCAAGCCGATGGTACGGTGTCGACGGGCTCAGGTGAAGCAGTCTTGGTCTCGGCTCAATAAGGTCGAAAAGGAAAGAAGAAGTCGAAGTCATGAACATGTGATGCGCACAGGACTCGAGGTGAATCAAAACGCGCGCACTCTATCGGTGCGTAGGAGGAGCAAGAGCGTGAAGATAATGTCGTGGCTCACGTTTATAAGCGCGATCCCAAGAACTATGGAGAAGAGATACGCAGCAGCAAGCACGAAGGATGGAAGACAGCCATGCGTGAAGATATACAAGCACTCGAGGAAAACAAGGTTTGGCGGTTAGTCAAGCAAATTTCCAGCAGTAATGCATTGTACACCAAATGGGTGTTTACAACGAAGACCGATGCGCACCGCGATATCGAGAGGATCAAGGCTCGACTTGTTGCATGTGGGAATGAGTAATTGTTTGGTGTTGATTATCAGCTTACCTTCGCCGAGTTATGGACATGTCAACGTTCAAGGTACTACTTGCTTTGGCAGCGACTTGGGGAGTGCCCGCCAAGCACGGGGATATACTTAACGCCTATGTGAAAGCGAATAAAGAGTCTCACCTTGAGATATTTTTGTAGATGCCGCAAGGCATGGACACTGACCAAGAGACTATGAAGAATTTCGGCGTGTCAAGCAAGAACGAGCTTTCGCTGGAATTATGCAAGAGCTTGTACGGCCTCAAGCAGGCTGGCCGATTAGTCAGATTCTTCACGTAGAGTTGCGCGATGCGGGATTCACACAGTGCGTGTCTGACATGTGTCTCTACTGGAAGCGCGATGACAAGGACATTGTGTCGGTGGTGTTTACGTGGAGGACCTTCTGGCCACCGGCACGAATGTGGCCGCAGTTGATTGTTTCTTCAAAGGAATATCAAGTTCGGTGATTAAGAATCTTGGCCAAGTGAGCAAGTTTCTTGGGACGCGAGTGGTGCTCAACGAAGATGGTGGCTATTGCTGGATCAGGAGGAGGCTATAACTGACTTGCTACGTGAGAACGGACTCTCGGATGCAAATGCAACACTCGTGCCTATCGGTTCTGACTGCTACGAGGTGCACCCAAGTGATGAAGTATTGATTGAAGTCAAGGGCAAGAATGGATTACCTACAGTGAAGGAGTTTCAGTCACTGGTTGGTTCGCTGCTTTGGGTTGCGCGATGCACGCGGCCCGACATTGTGTTTACAGTCCACAAAGCGACTGTCAAACACATCAGCCTGAGTTTCATCGACATCGTGCCTTTTAGGTAACGCGTATCTGTGCCAGCTATCGGTGATGTGGCCATGCGCCTCAAACTATAGCTCGAGGACTGGGACACTACGTCGAAGTTAGCGGACAGATTGACCAAGGCACTTCTCGGAGCACACCACAAGGACCTAAAGTCGACTCTCGGCATCCACGCGAATTCTGACCGACGGGGCGTATTGAGGGTTACCGGTACAATCCGTACTTGAAGGCCGATTTCATACGGGATACTTGTTACGACGGTCATTACCTCATATTTGATTGGAGGTTTAGATTGATTTTAAGATCTACTGAATTTATCGGCGGGCACATATTTTTTCAAGCGAGAACAGGCGCACCTGATTTACATGTCGACCACATATGAATCGTGGTGCTGATGGCATATCAGACGAATAATCAGTCACTTTCGAA
>JH598301.1:85065-145070 GCA_000173235.2 Hyaloperonospora arabidopsidis Emoy2
CTGAAGCTGCCAGCAGTGCTACACCTTGCAATCATCATGTCTGTAAGGGAGCTCAATACACTTAGAAATGTATCTTGATGACGATTGCGTGTCAGCTGAATTGGCAGATCAACAGCATTGTTTGACCTTGTGTTTCGGCAGCAGTCAGGCTTCACATTACCATACAATGTGACTGGAAAGAGTACGACGGTTTAACAGCTAGCGGTCAGCAGATGAGTTTGCCGTTTATTTCCATCGTCATCACAATAGCAGCTGAGCGTACTTCGTCGTATCTATCCAGCTCGTACCTGTCGTCCCGCGCCCACACTGTGCAAGTCGTTTCTCGCACATGAAATGCATCATTCCGTCCGATTGTTTGTTTTCGACCCGGTCAGCTCCAGATTCAAGCACTGGCAACAAATCGGACGCATGGTACCCACCACTTGCTTACCCGTCCAACGAAGCGGCACCCGAAATAATTTCAATGAGCTCCGTGGTAATACGAGCCTGGCGAGCCTTGTTGTACACGAGCGTGAGCGAACCAATGAGGTCCTCCGCGTTCGTGGTGGCGTTTTCCATGGCCGCCATACGCGACGACTCTTCGCTCGTCGAGTTCTCGAGCATGCCGTGGAAAATGGCCGTCGCAATCTCAAACTCCTTGAGGTCCGCGAGCAGCTCGTCCTTGTTGTCCGGCTCCATCTCGTACAGGTCAAACGCGTCCGAGTCCGGCTGCACTGCCAGCGAGCGCACCGACGGCAAGTACGAGATGGCCGACTTGAACTTGTTGTACACGACATGCACCTTCTCCGACTCGGGATGAGGCGACGAGGCAATCACAGCCTCGGCAATGGCACTGGCCACGGTAAAGTTTGGCGGCGACTGGTACGTCTCCGTCACGTTCCCACGAATGCGCTCGCCCAGGTCACGACGCAGCTGGGCACGGGCCTTGTCTCCAATGACAAAGATCTGCGACTGGTCCGGGACGTCCGCCACTTGTTTGCGAGCCGTCTTGGCAATGCCCGAGTTGATCCCTCCACAGAGACCACGATCGGACGACACGACAATAAAGACATTGTCGCCCTCGAGCTCTTCCACGGGCGCAAGGCCGTCCGTCTCAATGGTGCGGTCCCGACCGCCTTGGACATTGTCCAGCCAGGCTGTAAATGGACGACCGGCGTTCATGCGGTTCTCAGCACCGCGCATTTTAGCAGCTGACACCATCTTCATGGACTTGGTGATCTTGGCGATGTTCGACGTGCCTGTGATACGCTGGAGGATTTGCTTCTCGGTAGCCATGCCACGGGCTTGATGACCGACCGTCCTGCGAGTATACGTATACAAACATGGGTACATTGGTGTAAATGTACATCATATGTCAATCAACAATGAAACAATCGACGACTGTCGTATTAAGTGACGAAAACATTCGTCACGACAGATTATAACGCCATCCCCCCTTCCCTGTTTTTCAATGGACACTTGCAGTCTGTATACACTCGACGTGTACACATGCTTAAACAAGAGGCACAAGAGGGGGGAGGACGTGCATGTATACACAACGAGATCGTGCTTCTGTGACTGGAGAAACAGTCGAGTACGTACTTGAGCACGGGCGCCGAGTTCTTGACGACGATCATGAGGACCATTTTTGATCAAGTATGAGAGTCTTTTGTGCGCAATGGGATAATACTACTAAAGGGCGGCCACGACCGTTTGGAGCCGCTCGTTGGGTTTCGTGTTGTGACGTGTCGGGTGAAAGTTGTGCCTTGGCTATAAGAACCAATCAGAACGAGCTGGTGGCCACCCCTGATGGTGGCACTAGTCTGCTTGTCAATTGGGGACGACGAAGTGGGATACCAATCAAGTTCGGAAAAGTTTGTGTGGACCACACGGACGGACCATCTGATTCTAGGAGCAAGTCGTGTGCACCACCACCCCTTATCTTTTTACACGGTATCTGGTGTCCGAATGAGCTCGACCCCTCCCTCACATTGTCACTTTCGTCTCCTTGTGCTTCAGTATACATCCTTCCTTACTTCCACTTTTGTCCTTGTCTCCATCATGAACAAAAAGCCGAAGAGATTCACGTTGCAATGCAAGAAGCTAAGTGATGCAGTTTTGTCCAAGCAATCACTTGCTGACTGGATTTATGACGCCGCAACGCGGTGCTGTCTATTGTTGTCATTCGGTGGCCTTTCCCCATGCTAACAAGTTGTGTGAGGTCGCTTTGGTATTTCTTTTGTCTGCACAAAAGCTCCAAGTAGTCGTGAAAATGTAGCAGCATGTAGCGTCGAACTGTAGTCGAGATGTCGTAGAGGAGGTACAGTAAACGTGGTATACTATGGTCGTTCAGGTCTACGCGAGCCACTTTCGGCCGTGCGATTTCAGAAGAACAGCAAGAAGCGCCAAAATGAGTAGCTTTTCAAGCATTCCAGCCGCCTCATTGGAGGTATGACACGCCAAGTACAGGTTATGCACTAGTGCTGGTCAGTTATGGTACTTGTCATCACCTTTATCGAGGCAAGGGGGGCGTAAAGTAACGCCATTAACGTCGAAAAAGACTACAGAGGTTATCCACAATATTGATCAAGGTCTCCCTTACCAGTGCAAAATCACAGACAAGTTGCGTAAGCGAACACAGTGCACGTCGAGAAGCTACGTGTTTTCAACACCGCAAGTCTCGCAGCTTTTACAGAATGAATAGTGTCTTAGCGTTATGGGCGAAGCCACGGACGGTACTAGACGCTAATATTGACACAACAGCAAAACATCGACCGACACTATGATAGGCGCCCTAATGCTCGTCTGCATTAGAACATCACCGTCAATATTGCTGGTAGTGCTGGATATTGCAGTCGGAAAAGATAGAGGAGCAAAGAAGTCTACGTGGCTAGTGCTTCTCTTTATCTTTTTATGTTGCCAAACAGTCAGTCCACTCCCGCCTGGATATCTTGGTAAGCTCTCGTCTTCCAGAGAAGATCACTGATGTCGTGACCATGTGAGCGGTTGCGATAAAAAGACATGGACGACCTACCTCGAGGCAGAGCCCGGAGCTACAGTGGTCGTCTTTCCCTTGATACCGTGACGTGCGCGTTCACGAGAAGCGTAACACAGAGTCATCAGTGTTCGGTGCTTCGCCATGTCGTTGATTGCATTATTCAGCGAGAGTTTGAGGATATCCAAGTATTCTGGCTGAGCGTCACATGGCCCTTGATCCTCGGAACACATTCGATCTGCACTGTTCCTCCTGAGGCACCACAGCACGCTCTCATGACAACGGCACATGTGCATGTCACACAGACTGGATTCTCGGGTCTACCTCCTCCTCGTAGAAGAAGCGTTTCCAGTTGAGCCCTTTGTGGTTCAAACGAAAGTTGAAGTGAATCTGAACTGGAAAGCCGCTCGAAGCCAAGGATCTATCCGGGGAGCTACTCCGTCTGTTTCCTTCTGCATGGCGTGCAGACATTGTGATTACGTCGCTCGTGTTAAGTTGAAGATGCCTCACAGATGTTAGCAATGATGGGGACAATGAGAGCTGCGTTACGCATGGTAGGGCCGACCTGAGATGAGCCAACCTTCGGATGCTGTGGACAATAGGAACACTGCACTTTGATCGGTCAGCTCCAGGCCACTTGTTCTGAGCTGCGCTCGACCAGCCTTAGCGTTTGTGGGCGGCAAACATACGCACATGAAAGGAAGTAAGGAGGGTAAGCAAGTATCGTGCGTCGTTATGGTCGATCTGACTATATGTCGAGCTCAACTAGACGCAATTGGCTTCGCTACTACTAGTTGTGCAGTCTGACCCGGTCCAATGCGTCACTCGCTTCACACTCTACAGTACCCTTCGAGACACGCTGAGAGCAGTGATAAAAAAGAAGAATACTACGGGGATCGTTGTGCCTTTTGCGGCTCACCACTTAGGTCCATCGTTCGATTCCTCGTAGTTGAGAACAAGGGCGGGTAGAGTCTCGTTCTGTTGGACATGGCTTGCCAGTATAGGTTTCGGATACCATCTGAATATGGGAATGGAAAACTCAACTGGTCAAGCTATAGATAAATGCTGCGATAGTACGACTGCCCTGCTACGATGTAGTCATGCGCGAGTATAGTACCCCTTACCGATACCAACGAGAGCAAATGTCAGGCTAGTAACCACGCATACTACAGGTGAGCCCAATCTTGGCTCATTTACAGTGAACAAAGGCTCGCCATTCTTCACATGGTAACAGCTGAAGAAAGCCACTGCTTGGACTTATAGTGTGATGACTACAACGGGTTTACTGGAAGATGTCTCTGACAATGGTACCGTATGCATGCGTCAACCTGTTCAAGCTTCTAGTCGATGATATGTCTTTCGTGCACTTGTAGGAACGAAAGCACCCCGTCGACCAAATGAGTACGACCTGACGATGCGTTACGTTGACCACTTGCATTATATTCATGCATCATTCCTTATTAGGGCCTACCGCAGTTGCCATTGCAGTCTTTGTGAACGCCTCCTCCTTCAGTCCACATGGTGGAGTCGCTCGTTGCGATCAGTAAGCTCAGCGAAACTGTTGCTTGCTGGAGCTATGAAGACCCCCGGGGCCTCGCCGAGAACAGTTCTCTCGTACCAGAGCGAGCCAGTTCTCATTAAACGCCCGAACAGTCCGTTCTCGCCAGCTTTGTCTCTACATCTCAGCGGTCCACGCACTGAGCACTTGCAGCTTGGAGCCGCTATCTCAGCTCAAAGTAGCCACAATTGGGCAGCGGAGACAGTCTCCGTTACATTACATCGATCGGAGCTTCTTTGCCAACCCTTTCGTAAACGTCGCAACGGCGACAAGACGGAGCACTTGCTACGGTCGACATGTAATTAACTTTACTCAAACTAGCCCCAGTACTTTCGAGACGACATACAGCAATCAAGAACCGTTCTGGACGGGAACTTGACCGCTTAAAAATCTTGAAAGCGTGCTGCCGCAGAGTTCAGTAGAGTCCGCTCGGGCTTGAGGCAGGTAGCGCATTTGTCGACGCATCGTTGCTACTTTCGGTGTTGTGGCGGTCTCGAAGCGGCGCCGTAACAAGAAGTAAGGAGCTCGGAGTAGCACCCCGAAGAATAGGTTGAGACTAAAGCGATCATCACTATTCAATTCGCCATCAACTTCTCAGTTACACCTCAAACTACACCGACCATGTCCAGTACCAACACTGCCGCTACTGCTGCTTCTACTTCGGACAACAAGCAGACCGTCACGTTGCTCCCTACGGAGGTGCGGTGTTCGTATCCGAGCAAGCTCTGCAATAACCACCGCGCCGTGAAGGACAACGGGGACCTGCACAAACTGTGCGACTTCCACCGCAAGAAAGCCAACGTGAACCAGCAACGCATGCAGCAAAAGCGCCGTCTCATTCGTCAGCAAATGGTCGAGCGCAAGAAACGTTTCATGGATGCGGCTCAAGTGCCCATGGAGTACAATGCCGTCACCAACATGATGGAGCCCAAGGAGCCGATTTGTGATCTCTCACACGAGGAGGTGATGATGCTCGAATCCATGCTCTTCGACGACGAGGACAGCGAAGGCTGTGCATTCACTGACGAAGACCTGACGTACACGGCAAGTTACCCGATGAGCATGGCAATGGGCTCCTACGCGGCATCAAGTCTGCCTTCTGGCAACATGTCCCTATAGGGCTGTAGCCCCAGCCACCAACCCGTCTATTTTGTTCGTTCATCAATAATGCCCGCATAGAGTAAATTACTACCGCGACAGAAAGTAACACGCCAGAGGCATTCGCACTCGCTGAGACTAGTGCGAAAGCAGTGTTGCTAGCTTTTTCTACCATAATCGTGACAATACAAGGAAGCATATGTAAAGATTATTACCAACTTGAAGCTGTTGCAGCGTTTCGAGGCCTCGTTTTCATCCTCCTCACACTAAAATCCACGTTCACATCTTCGCGACACTTTTTATTCTTCTCAAAACATGATCTAACACCGTCGTCGTATCTGTATTGCAGAGTCGACATTTGCTGTGAAACTTACTTAGCTCACTGAACTAAAGTTCGGAGCAAACTGGACTCTTACGCGGCGAAATACCAGCGTAGACTGTGTTCAATGTCAGGCGCAGAGTGACATTTACATGAACTAGGGACTTTCGCCATGCTGGACTGGTTGGGTGATACTTCGACTGCATTTCGATGGTGCAGTGTGTGATCAGTCGTGGCTGGCACGAAACGTGCAGCGACTTTCCTGAATACATTACTGCAGTGACTCATTGGCACATACATACTCGCGCAGCAGTTACATTCGGTATTGCTCAGTTCGGCAAAACTCCAGTCGGACGACATAATCAACGCCACTCGGTTCACGACGATGGATTGCTATAGCTATAACCCGAGCGCGATCGAAGCGGACCGTCTTATCCGTACGAAATACGACCATAGAAAAGCGGAATCGAGGAGGACCACATGGCTCACACAATTATACGCAATCGAACGTGACAGATGGCTACAGTGTGATCAAGCGTGCCGTGTTGTAAACGTATCGTTCTATTCCTACGTATCCGTACACGTCGTTGGCTAACACTGTGGCCTATACTTGTTGCCGCATCTGTGGACCCATTTGTCCAGAATCATTCAGCTGGATTATTCCGGTGAGACCAAGCGAAGCGGTTATTCTTGCGACATGAACAGACGCGCTTCGTTGAGGGCGCAACTCCGTTATGACCACAGCTTTTGAATCAACCGAATAATTAGGCAGCAACAGTATGGCATCGGCGTCGAAGCTAGACATCATACATTAGTAGGTGCCATTGGTTCTGGGCATAAAGCGGTTTATTTTGACGTGGTACGGAAGCCGAGCCATGTCGCGTATGGGGCGTTATTTTCTGTCACACTACCACCTACAGGCCGAAGGTTTCAGGTGAACGCTGCAGTGCTTCTCAGACGACGAGTTGGCGTTTTATTCGATTTGGCATCTGGCTTGTGTCCAGATGATTGCGCCATTATTACTGTCCAAGATTAGGAGCATCTAGAATACGCTTTGTAAGATATACCTCTGTACTACTATCATCAAGCGCGAGCCACTTCAACTACTGAAAATTTCACGTACGCTCCCACCAACATTCCGTTCACCGGCCGTCCGGTGAAAGGAATGTTGGTGGGAGCGTACGGACCGCGTCCCGGCCGTCCGGCTCTGTGATGTTGCCCTCATACTGTAAGCGTGATCAATTGCGAGGCCGACTTGATTGTCATGACCGGTGCGACAGGGGGCCACAAAATAAGCGTCTCACACTGCTTTTGTGGTGTACAGCACATATCTCTGCGAACAATCCAGACGACGATTTACGCAACGTGATTGGTCAGTCGGAGATAACTCCCACTCGCGTCGTCCATTTCAACCAGTCAGAACACGCAGACATGATCTCGACCGCGAAAATATTACCACTGGATTTCCAACGCCGGGCGAGTTCCGTCGCTATAGTGAGTTCGACTACTCGATCAATTGCTCGATTTGTCGTCCCGCTCTTGTTCCAGCTGCCTCGCTCTTTCACTCTCTTTCCCTCTCGATCATGACAAGTTGAAACATTCAGAGCCGACAGTTTGTTGCGCTTGTCCTACGATCGTCTCGAGAAGAAAGCACAGCGATCTCTCTCACTTCAGAGTTCAATTTGCTAGCAACTAAGCAGCTCGCATTGAAACTCCACACTCCTTAACCACCTGATAATACAAAATGAGCAACACGTCGTCTACCAACGACCAGCAGCTCCACAGTAGCAGTAGCAGCAGCAGCAGCAGCTCGACTCAAGAGGTCGCCGAGTCACTGCGGTGTCAGTACTCGAGCAAACGCTGTGAGAACGAGCGCACGCACAAGAAGAGCGGCGGTCTCCACAAGTTCTGCGCCATGCACCGTGAGAAGGCCAACCGCAATCAGATGCGCTTGGACCATCGACGTCGCGTGCTAAAGCAGCAACAGAAGGAGCTCCAGCGCCAGCGACTGGCTCAGCAGATTCAGGCTCAACAGCAACTGTACCATCGCCGGTCTAGTGCGTTGTTCGCAGCTGGCCGGACGGGGTTTTACCCCGACACCACCAACCAGATGCAGCCGAGCCCTTTTGATAGTCCCAAGCCCTTGTCATCCCCGTGTAATACTATGACGGGTTCAATGAACTTGCCCGTGTCCGTGGCGTCTCCTCCAATGGAGATGCCGCCACAAGTGTCCCAAGAGTCGTCATCATCGGCTCTTCCACTGTTCGACCAGCACGATTTAACTATTTTAGAGGCTATGCTATTTAGCAGTGACGAGGAGCAAAACGGCGATGCGTCGCCGATGGCGCGTTACAGTAGTGCGTCACGATTAGATCGCTCGCCATCGTTCGTCAATGTTTAAAGACAGGACGGCGGCGCGGTGGCGGCTTCTATTGGGCTTGGTTTTCGTCC
This sequence comes from Hyaloperonospora arabidopsidis Emoy2, assembly GCA_000173235.2. NCBI lineage: Eukaryota > Oomycota > Peronosporomycetes > Peronosporales > Peronosporaceae > Hyaloperonospora > Hyaloperonospora arabidopsidis. The sequence continues at coordinate 93,466 of JH598301.1, forward strand.
AGAGTCGGGCGACCCGGAGACACGGACGTGTACCTGTCAAAAGTAGTAGTAACTTAGTTTCACAGTCAGTTCGTTCGCGTTCCGACTTAGGGATGGAGAATAGTAGTAGTAGTAGTACTTTGTCACGAATCATATTTAGCTGAAAGTAATAAAAAACGACGTCATCTTTGACTACCATCATCGAATCTCTCTCTCTCTTTGACTAAGAATAAAACCCAAAGGCTGTAGCCATCACTGGTCCATTGTACCGCCGCCGTCGAGCGATCATTTTAGTTCCTGCAGTGGACACGTCACCACCGTCGGTCGTCATGGCGCTTCAGTGGCTCGTTCTGTCGCTCGCGCTGCTCTCCTCCGTCGTGCAATGCACCTCTGAAAACCAGTGGCGCGGGCTCTCGCCACAGATGCAGCAGAAGCTCCGGTCCGTGTCCAGCGTACGTGTCAATCATCCCCCAACAGTCATAACCTCACAATTTATAACAATATCAAATATTACAATAGCAATAATCCGACTTACTTACGTACATCGAACCTCGTGTCGTATTTTTGTACCCATTTTCCTTTCTTTTTTTTGTAGTTCCATTGTGACAATCGACAGCAACAGTTGTCCCTCTCGCGCTTGAATGACAATTATTGCGACTGCAAAGACGGCAGTGACGAGCCTGGCACGTCTGCCTGCTCGCACACCAAGGCAGTCTTCCACTGTGAAAACGCTGGCTTCTTCTCGACGGAACTCCCGACGTCACGCGTGAACGACGGCGTCTGTGACTGCTGCGACGCCTCGGACGAGTACGCGAGTGGCGCGTCCTGTGCCTCGCACTGCTCTGAAGAGATGCAGAGCTTTGTGGCAGACAAGGAAGACTTGGTGCAACAAGTGGAGGCGGGTCTGAAGGATCGGGTCGTGTTGGCGGCTGAAGTCCGCAGGCTCTGGAACGAACAAGAGCTCAAGATACAGCAGCTGGAAGCTGAAGTGGCTCTACTGCGTGGATTGGTAGAGCAGTCGGAAGAAAAAGTGGAGGACGAGGAGAGAGCGGAGCAGGAAGAAAAGAAGCGACGCATTGCGGAGAGTAAAGACGAGATCATGCACCAATTGGGACTGCTGGAGCTGACCAAAGAGCAGCTGACGTCGATCATTCTGGAGATCGGACGGGAAGGTGTGTGGGCAAAGCGCGACATGCTACCGATTATCCGGAAGGAGCGTGAGGCAGCTGTCGGAGGAGCTGAAGAGGTGCACAAGACACCGATGGATGAAGAAGACGAGGCTTTTCGTGAGCGAGACGAGGCCCGTCAAGAGGAGACGCGTCGCATTGAGGAGTTGATTGAACAACGTACGATGGACGAGGAGAAGGCAGTGGAGGAAGCAATGGAAGCGTTGAAGGAAGAAGCGGCTGCTACTGACGGAGATGAAGGTGGAGCAGAGCCTGACACCGCCTCATCGGTTGAGGACGATAAGGTCGAAGAGCTCGGCGCGGACGACCTGGAGCTCCCCGAAGTTGAGGTCCACCCCATTGACCTGCTTTACGAAGAGCTGGCTGTCACTGAGCGCTATGAGTCCAGTCAAGCTGTATTGGCCCGTAAAGAGCATGAGGACGCAAAGAAAAAAGTTCAGGAGGTGGAAGGCGAGTTGTCTGAGGCGCAAACGCTGATGAACAAGGACTACGGTGTGGACCGTCTGTTCTTTGGGCTGCGCGGTAAGTGTGTGGAATCGAGCGGGGGGCAGTACATGTACAAAATTTGCTTATTTGGCGAGGCGACTCAAGACCAGACCATCCTGGGCAATATGGAGGATATCAAGGGCATCGTGGTACAGGACGGCGAGGGTTCTCCCGAGGACTCGTCCGCCGCTGGACGGATTGTGAAGCAGGTGACGTTTTCGAATGGCCAAAAGTGCTGGAACGGACCGAACCGATCGCTGACAGTAACGCTGGAGTGTGGTCCGGAGCCGATGGAGCTCTCTGATATTGAAGAGCCCAGTACGTGTGTATACTCGGCGAAGCTGCGCACACCCGTGGTATGCAGCGAGGATGATCGCAAACAGATCCTGATGCTTGACGACGTGCAGGTGGCACCTCACCACATCGAAGTCGAGGTTCTGCCCACGCTGTGAGGAGCTCAAAGTTGCTGCAAGTTGTTGACAGCCTCTTGAGCTCAGAGTAACAGGCTTGCAACATCTGCGAAGTTGTTACGGACCTATGAACGAAGTACTGCATTTGGAGATTTGAAAACGTTTGTTGTCTGTCATGGCGTTGTATTGAGGTACGCTGCAACTCAGAAACTACATATCTAGTGGTGCAGAAATGACTGAACGACTGGCTGGCCGAGTTCGAGGGATACCACCATCCCTAATTGCTATGTTGATACAGTTGCTACACTGAAAGTCGTCTCGACGATAACTACCAAAACTCCGAATACGACCAGCTCTGTCCGATAGGTGGCTACTCTATTTGTTACTATTGCCCCCCCATGTTGCCCTGTCTGAAAGTGATCATCCATCCTGCAACCCGATCGACTTGATCTGCACAAGGTGTCACAGTAGAGAACCTTCGATAACGATGCACCTCCTGAAATAAAGTCAACGAAACTGCAGTATTGTAGTGTTGAAGGTTAGAGCAAAGAGGTCCAGGACCTCCTTTCACAACAATTTGCATCGTTTTTTATCTTTGGTCGATCGACGAATGGACCCCTTTCTTCTGATGTTGTCTGAGCTGTTCAAGATCAAAGGATATGAATCGTTTTTTCGCAGTTACAGCAGCTGAAGGGTTACATCAAAAAGAGGATCAGTGTGGTACCAAATAAAGTCGTTCACAAGACACTCGATCGACATGCGTGGTGTCACTATTGTGAGTATTTGGCGACAAATGTTTCACGGAGGTACACTCCCGCCCCTCACTTTGTAACCCCACACCACAACACTAAAACCATTGGACAAAACCGGTTACAACTGCCGCCTTCTGACGCCCATACGCCACTTGACTTGACCAGCAGCTATGAAGCACCGCATCGCCTTCCGGAAGCTCAATCGCACGTCGTCTCATCGCCAAGCGATGCTGCGGTACGTACCCAAGTATCCTCGTCTTGATCTCCTGATTCAATAACCAGCAGCAGTAACCTCCGTCATTTTCTGATTGGCTATTTCTATTTCTATTTCTATTTCTGATTCGATGTAGTACAATGGTGACGCAGCTCCTTGAGCACGAACGTATCCGGACGACGCTGCCCAAGGCCAAGGAACTCCGTCGAGTGGCTGAGAAAGTCGTGACGATGGCCAAACAGAGCGACGAATCGGCTCGTAAACGGGCGCAGAGTATCGTGCGCACGCCGGAGGCCATGACCAAACTCTTTGAGGTGGTGGGTCCTCGTTACGCGTACGTGTGTATACAATGTGTATACTAGGAGCACCCAAGCATTTGTGACTGGTGTGTGTATACACACATAGATGAATGTCCACTAATGATGTGATTGTTTACATTGTGATTGGGTCTGTCGTGCACATTTGCAGTCTGCGGGAAGGCGGGTATACGCGCATTCTCAAGGCCGATTTTCGGAAAGGAGATGGGGCAGAGATGGCGGTGATTGAATACGTGGATCGGTATGAACACATGCTGTTTATCTTGATACGGAGCTGTATTAGGAACTTATCTGGTTGACTGACTGTCTGATTGTCGTACGTGCTGCTGCTGCTGCTGCTGTTTCGTCTTTGTGCAGACCGGGTGAGATGCGCAAGGCCAAGCCGCCTACAGGCATTGAAGCTGCTCGTGCGGTGTTTGATGCTGAAGCGGAGCTTGTTCAGTAACCTGGGAGCCAATGGCTGGCAGTAAAGCCGAGTCACACTAACGTGCACACGATGGATGGATGACACTGGTATGTGTCTGTTTTCTTGCTGGAACTTTATGAATCATCCATTTACACCTACACGAACTACTTCACACAGAAAACAACAAGGCAGAGATATCTAACTGTCTTCATTATACACTCACCTCCACGCGAGTAAGGTGTGCTTCACGCACTAGGTAGCAGCTTTTGCCGTCGTGTTGTCTCCTCTTCCGATTCAGGTTCACCTTCCAAGCACGCAAGTCGGTCATCAACCGTCACCATGAGCCCCTTGACCTTCTCCATCTCCTCCCGCAGCCTCACGACTTCACTTCGGTCTGCAGCCAGCTTCAGCATGGTCGTTTGACACGCCGCTACAGCGTGTGACATGGCAAGAACTACCCCTGCTTCACCCGACTGCATCGGATCTCCAAGTGTATACGACGTGATGGCTTCGGTCGAGAAACTGTACAAGTCCCGGATGCCGTCGAGCACCACTGGCGTCGTCAAGTACTTGCGTCCCAGCACAGCTTGGCAGTTCTGGCACAGGAGTTCATAGTACGAACTCCCGGCATCCAGTCCCGTCCCTGCTGTCTGGACTTCCTGATTCAGCGCCACGTTCGTCACGTGACTCAACGTCACGAGCCACAGCTGCTCCGTGGAACACACAAAGGCGTACGAGTCTCCGAAGATCGAGCGGCACGTGCTGCACTGGAACACCACGAGAGGCATCGGACCGTCTTCGAGTCCGTCGTCCACTTCATCTCCAACCAGTTCGTCTGCCTCATCAATTGCGACCGACTGGCGGAGCACCCGAGCCACTCGATTCGCGACTTCTTCGTCTTCTTCTTCTTCGATCTCTTCCGACTCGGGAGTCGCGACTGTTTCGCGTTCGAACCCGTCGACTCGATGGGACCGTTTGCTGCTTGTTACCACGCGAGCAGTTGTCGGTGGCGGAAGAAAAGGCCGCACTTTCTTTATGTATGAAGGAGCAGCAAAGGGCGGGGGGTTGCCAGGCTCGGCGTAGTAGTGGCGTTTACGAGGAGCTCCATTCATTGTCACTGGATAATGCTGCGATGAAGAGGGAGATTAACGGTTTCGAAGATGGAGAAGACATGCTTTGAGAGAATTGAGCCATCTGATTGGGGGAGAAAATGGCGCGAGCACTTGTGATTGGACAGGATGGAAACGCGCGCACGAAAGGGTGATAAACAACGCTGGAATTGACGCCTCGACGCTGAAAAAGCTTCGGATACGCAGTGCCACACATGCAGAGGTCATGTTGATACAAATCAATCTCTTCCCATCTGCGTTTTCTACTGTGCTTTGTTCGCTTCGACACTTGGCAAGCTGCAGTCATTGCTGCCGTCCTCATCTGTTTTCCAATTTTACTGACATTTGCAATGTCGTGCTGTAGGAGATGCTGCTGCACGTTTGCTCCCCTGCTGGACGGCAAAAGTTTCTGCTGCCCTCGTATTCCGGTCATGTTCCTCAACTTTGCAGTCCCGTTCCTCCCGTCTTCGCCGCTTCATTAGCTAACCTCCATCCCACGTGTGTTAGAAAAACGTCTGCGTGCCGTTTCCGTTGCCATTATTGCGGAATGAAGCATATTGAGGGTGCAAGTCGGCAAACCACGGGTGAGCCATTGCAGCACGGGCCGAAATGCGACTACTGGGATCATACACGAGCAGACGCTGCACAAGACAAAAAGCGTGAGCACCACCACCAGCAACGGTGTTCCAAAAAGTCAACAACAACACCAACAACGACAACGACAACAAAACACGCACCGAGAGCAGATCCTGACCGACGCGGTCCAGCTGCGGCACGACCTTCGACAGCGGCTGTGGCCGCCATTGCGGGAACGACGTCTTATAGTCCGGCAACGTCGACACGCCTGGCCACAGCGTCTCATCTGGCGTCCCTAGCACGCGAAAAATGCGAAAGAGTTCGTCAATCTCCGAGTCGCCTGGAAACAGCGGCTGTTTGTTGACCATTTCGGCAAAAATGCAGCCAATGGACCACGAGTCCACAGGCGTCGAGTAGTGCTTTGCCCCCAGCAGGACTTCAGGTGCTCTGTACCACAACGTCACGACTTCGTGCGTATAGCGTCTCAATGGTACGCCGTACTCTCTCGCCAGTCCAAAGTCGCCGAGCTTGAGGTTCCCGTATTGGTCAATGAGCAAGTTCTGCGGCTTGAGGTCGCGATGGAGCACGCGGTTGGCATGGCAAAAGGCAATACCAGCCAAGAGCTGGTACAGATAACTCTTGACTTGAAACACCTCCATCCTCGCTGGGAGTTTCTCCAGGCAGCGCTTGAGGTCCTGCTCGACGAATTCAAAGACCAGGTAGAGCTTGTTCTTCTGGTACACGGCGTCGTAGAGATACACGACGTTTGGGTGGGAAGATAATTCCTTGAGGAGCGAGATCTCCCGCATGGCTGTGGATGGAATGCCTTCTTCATCTGGTTCAAGTCGGATCTTCTTTAAAGCGACGATGCGCCCGGTGGAGAGCTCTTTGGCTTTGTAGACGATGCCGTACGTCCCTTCGCCGACTTTTTCCACTTTTTGGTAATTTTCCATTATTGAAAGAGTGGTAATGTGATATTGTTAACGGGAATGGTGGAAAAAGCGGTTTTTGAGCGTCGATTGGTTGTTGTTGTTTTTTTGGGTGTTTTTTACTTTTTTGTCGTGTTCGGGGTTGGTGTTTGTATTGGTGTTGCAATGAATAAAACACCACTGATGATGGTGCTGCGAGATATGTGGGTGATGTATGGGAATGTCGCGTCGCGTCGGTTGGTTAGGTTGTGGTGGACTTTGGACGTGCAGCTGGGCGTCGAGGCCGCAGCTGGAGCGCAAACAAGTGCTTTTTTTCGATCGAAATGGGTCCGTTGGGGTTTGAGCCTGTTCGAAAGTGCGTCCGGCCCTTTATTTAGACTTGCGGTCGATGTTCGATGTTCTAAATCTACAATGAGTCAGATGCGAGATGGCCATCGTCTGATGTGGTGCACCTCGATCAAGGACGTCAGCGAGAGCCAATAGCTGAGCACGCCCCCCCCTCGATATAACGATGAAGCCAGCCATTCCGTCCGTCAATAACTCAGTCACACACTCTGTAGTGAAGCCAAACCCATTCAAACCATGCCCAACCCCGCTGCTGACGCCAAGAAGAAGTGCGTGTGCTTCCATTATTTAAATCTCCTCTATGTCACCATCATCTTCATTGCCTATACTAATTGGTCCTCTCCCCCTCTTTATGTTTATATTTTATACAACAAAAGTGAGGGCAACGACGCCTTTAAGAACCAGGACTACCCAACAGCTGTGGCCAAGTACACGGAAGCCATTGACTTGGATCCGTCGAACCACGTTTATTACTCCAACCGCAGGTTCGTGAGCTAAACAGCAGACCACTTTATTGTAGAGTGTTATTTGTAGTCATTTTATTCCAATGTCCTCTCTCTATTTATATTTATATGCATCTATTAACTTAAAAATACTCACAACTATTATACTGTTTAATACCTTGCTGCAGTGCTGCCTACGCTGGATGGGGAAAGTTCCAAGAGGCCGTGGACGATGCTGTCGAGTGCACTCGTTTGAACCCTCAGTTCGTCAAAGGTCTGATACAGGAAACGCACAAGTCTTTCTTGACTTTTTTCTGGTGCTATAGTGACCACCTCGCTATAGTACCCTCCCCTTCGAGCTCGCTGAGCCAGTCATTTTGAACCCATTTTCACTAAAAACCATGTTTTTGTGGGTGACGTGTTGTCTAGGGTACCACCGTCACGGTGTAGCGCTCAAGGGACTCAAGAAATATGACGAGGCTCTAGCGACGCTGCGTGCAGGTCAGCGTGTCGACTTCAACAATGCCGACTTGAACCGTCTGGTGAAAGAGATTGAGCCGCTGCAGGCGCGTGTGGAACAGGCCAAGCGCTCGGGAATGAGCCCCGCTGAGCTCCTGAAGGAGCGTGGAAACGACGCGTTCAAGAGCGCTGCGTTCGAGAACGCCATTGAATTGTATGGGGAAGCTATTGAGGCCTGTAGCGACAAGCCTGGCTCGGACCTCGCGCTGTCGTGCTACAACAATCGTGCAGCTTGCAACCAGCAGCTCAGCAACTTCTCGGCCGTGATTCGCGACTGCACTCACGTGCTCGAGTACGACGAGAAGAACCAGAAGGCGCTTCTGCGACGTGCGTTGGCTTACGAAGGCTTAGAGCGTTACCGTCTTGCGTTGCAGGACATTCGAGCACTGCTGGCTATCAACCCTTCCATTGACGTACGTTTGTTGTGCTGTGGAGCTTGTTGTATACGAGCTGTGCTCTGCTCTATAGTTAAACTCACTGCAATGGTAATTCCTTTTTTTTCTACTGATTAGATTGCCAACAAGGCCCAGCACCGTCTCAGTAACTACGTGCGCCAGCTCAAGCAAAACAACTAACTGCATGGCGCAAGAACAAGTTGTCGAGACGTTTCACGCATCGGATGATGAGGGAGTTGAGAAGAATCGGGGCCTTGCTTGTGTCGTGGCTGCAAACGTTGCTGCACCGAATTGGCATGTGTGACGATTAGTAGACGAAGGCGTGTCGCTTTTGCATGGAAACAGGGGAAGACATGACATGTAACAGGCAGACCGTTGACTTTGTTATGTGCTCGTGAAGGTTATTGCTTATCTTCTTTCGATGCGATACAGCAGGAAGGAATGTTTGCGAGCTGCTGTATTTTATTGTATCGGTTCGATGGGTGAGGTAGTTGCCTGTGAGTTTCAAAGACGCTGCAGCTAAGTTTCTGGCTGTGTGAGTTTTCTTGATGCTGTTTCAGGTTCCAGTTCCATCACGGGCATCCGTCGATCGACTTCCGCCGTCTTTTGATCTGCTGCTGACCTGATCGAAGTTCCTCTCGCTGTTTTTTGCAAATTTCGATCATGATTGATCTTCTTTCTCAGTGGTGGTGAATACCCGAAGGCTGTGGAGACTTTTGCGCCTTCGGTCGTGCAAATGCTGCTGCCCATCCTGCTGTGTTCTTCTCTCTACTCCACTTTCGTTTGCACTGGCAAATCTCTCTCGTGTTATAAATGGCTCGATCTGATTGTGTTTAACGTTGGAGTCATACTGCTTATGGTGAAATTGTCTACTGAACTCGTTCAATCTGTATTTAAGCTGTAGAAAGGATTTCGGGCAAATTTGATGTGATGCAAACACGCAATGTATGCAGATGGTATACTGAAGTTTTTCATTGTGTTTGCTGCTGACTGCTATTATTTACTTTCGTGTGTAGCTCTTAAGGTCGATTTCATGATGAACATTGTATCTATGTGATACTGTATGACGCAACGATATACTTGCATTGGAAGTCGTCTTAATGCATGAAAAAAACTTTGGAGATGATTGTCTACTAGAAATACAAGACCACACTAAGAAGCTCATTCTTGGAAGTTCTTGCAAGCCAGTATAAATGCGTAGGTATGGCAGCCCCGCCCCGTAATAAATCGTTGTTGTGGTGGAGACCAAGTCCGTAAATGTAGCTCCAGTGACCTTTGCGTAAGCCATTCGATAGGCAGTTGGAAAGTATCGACAAGAAGTACCATTGTTGAGTTTGTACTACGGTATTGTATGCGACTCTCCCCTTTATCCCCATGGTCATCCAATGCATGGACTGGACTGTCCGTAAATGTACGTATCTCTCTATTTGCTTTGTCTGCTATGTGGCTAGGGCGGACTTACGACTTTTTGCTAGTGGCAAGGTATGACTCGACTCGCTCCGTACAAATGTGTTTTGTCGAGAAATAGAGACATATATTGCAGTTGACGTGTAACGCCACACAATAACCGATCTATCCGAGCTCAATAGTCGACTAAAGCTAGCACATATTTACCATATCTAAACGACATTTCGAGCGACAAGCGATCGTTTATCTGTCAGACTTGCAGTCATTTTTACGATATGAGTCGATGATCATTTATCAACACGCATGATCGATCTCTCGTGGCGACAATATCCGCAAATCACGTACCGATATTTATACGTCTACTTAGTCAAAAACATACATAATGTCCCTCCCCTATTTTCTAAATTTTAAAGGACAATTTCCGCTATCGGCACGTGGACGGATATATGACGATCGCCAACTCAGCGGCCATCTGCAGCTTCTTCTTTGAGCCCGCGGCAGATCCCGATCCTTCTTTATCAAGCGCTCCAACCTCTCCGTCACCATTAAATGAGTCGCTAGTACCAAAAAGGGGTCGCAAGAAAAAGCGCGTGTTGCTAGGAGGTGCCAACCGCCACCGCTGTAAATTGTGTCAGAACGTGTATACACAAGCGGTTAGCACGGGGTACACCAATCTACTGACGCACTTGCGTCTAAAACATCCGGATTGGGACGCCATGTTCACAAACCAAAAACTCGTTCCAGTGTCCGTAGCGCCAGGTCTGGTCCCTCGCGTTCGAGCCAACACGATTTCACTTGTAACGACCGACTCGTCTCCATCGGCAACTTCAAGTAGCAATTACGGAAGTAAAACGGCTGGACGGAAACGCGGTCCCGTCTATGACCATTTTGTCGACATCTCGCTCTCTGCCAACCCTAGCCTCAAGGTGAAAAAGATGCGCTGTTTGTATTGCCACTGCGACACGCCGCAATTGAGTGGACGACTGAAACGCCATCTCGCTGCGAAATGTCCCAACGTTCCACAAAACGTCAAGGCAATCTTCGCAACAGCTGCGTGTGACATGTCGCAAATGACTCCATCGATCATCGTGTCAGACATGACAGCCAAGGCGACGGTTACTCCAATACCGGTACAACCCAGTCCACCACCGGTACAACCGACCCCACCACCGGCAAAGCCGGTAACTACTGCAGTTAAGGTATTAACGGTCGGGTCCGATGCTGTACCGTCCTCTTCAACGTCATTGTCAACTTCAACATCGAAGTTGACAAAAAGTGACATAATAGGCGGCACAAATTGGCAAAAGCTTGAAGAAAAGCTGACAACGGCTCTTGTTACCACGAAATCTCCGTGGAAGTTGCTGGATAATGCTGATTTTCGCACTGCAATGGAGATAATGCTGCAAGCCGAGCCTGGAGATTTTCCTTTGACTGCAGGTCGTGCACGAACGGAAGTACTGGATCAGCTGTCGTTGAAGTACGATCGCGAGTGCGGCGACGTCTTAACGGCTTCAAATGCCGTCACAATAGTGATCAGAGACACTGGTGATAATGGTGATAATACTGAAGCAGGGAGAAGGATGACGTACGTGGCGCTGGACGAGTGGCGACGTGCGTTCGTGCTGTCAGTTGGCGGTAAAACTTCAACAGTTCCTGAGGTGGCTGAGATACTTCCGGTGCTGTCGAAAGTGCAGCTAATTAGCCCCAGGTCGAAGCTCTTTTTGTGCACCTCAACGTGGGGAACTTACGCACATGCGCGTCGGGAATTGCTTCGAGATGCAGCCAGTGCAACAGATAGAGCTGTTGTGCTTATGGGAGTTTGCATGACCCAGCAGACGGCATTGCTGGTCCGGGAGCTTGTGCTCTCTAGCGAACCGCTGGAAGAGTCACTTGATACTGCTATTCTACTTGCAGATGCTCTGCACGTGGTGCCGTCGCTACATCAGCGTGTGCTACGTGGTGTTTTTACGGATACGAGCGACGTCGACGGAAACGTGAAGAAGGCCTTTATACAAGTATCTTGTACAAGCTGGCGCTCTATTGCAATCGCAGTCAAGCAGACCAGTCGTTTGCAGGCGATTCTCCGGCTGGCTATTTCTGAAGAAAAGGGTGCTACGTCTTTGATACTGTGTCGATTGATCGACATAGGCAGCAGTGACAAGGCCTGGACCGCTCTACGGCACACTGATCAGCTACTGGCACCGCTGCACTTTGTATCGGTTTTGAGCGAGATGCAAACTACGACGTCAGGTCAGATACTAGCGCTGTGGATATGGCTATTCGGTGCGGCAATGCGCTCGCCACTTTTCGACGAACAGTCCGATGCCTTACGTAAAAGCTACGAACGACGTCTGGCATGTTACGTGGAAGAGCACTCTTTGGCTTGTCTCGTTCTCGATCCACGCGTGCATGGCGTTGGCTTGAGCGTATCAGGTCTGCGTCGCTGTCGCGGTGTTGCTGTTCGTGTGGCTGCGACTCTCGTTTCCAATTTCAACGAGAGTAACTTCATTCGGTCGTACAAGGACTACATGAAGCAGCAAGGAGACTTTGGTGAATCAGGTGTGTGGAATGCCGCCAACACATCGAACCCGATCGAGTTTTGGAACGATTACGAAGGTGACGCACTACACGATCAACTCGCTGTTGTGGCTAAAATTGTGTGCTCGTTCGTGCCGCACACGTGCTCGCTTGAAGAATTGTGGACAGCTCGCTCACGACGCAGCGAGAGTGCAAATTTTGAAGCATCGAAGGAACTCGAGAAATGCACGAAAATTCGATATGGTGCCGCTCGCAGTACTCGAGCTAGTGCAAAGAACGTTATGAGGAACTTCCAGATGCTTCTTGATGTCGAGGATGGAATTACTTTCGAAAAGATGCTGCAGGTGAACGCTGCCATCAGGGAAGAGGATGAGCAGGAGAACAACCAAAACGTGTCGGTACGTGCAGTGCTTGAGCGGATTCAAGACGGCGTCGATAAGGATGAAGCAGGTTTCAGTACACCTTTGACAAGCTTAGACGTCTCCTGGTTCGACGTCAGCCCAATTGGACTCGACAAGATCCGAAGCACGATGGAGAACTACTTGAGCGCTGCTGCACAATAGTAGCAGGATGGCCTTCAGCGGAATAGGGGTCTATTTTGACAGGATATGTGCCTTCCATTGTCGGTGTCTCTGGGGAATGCATGTTGATGTACGATGGGATCGGTTATCTGATGGAAAAGCAGATCAAACAACAAGTCCGCTGGTTCGAGTCAATACAAATTCAGTATGAAGCGACGTTGCGATCGATCAGTTGCTAGGCATTGATGCAGCTATGCAAAAGGTCGACCCCAACGTCCATGTAAATTCACTGGCGGTCGCGAACGAAAGCTGATGTGCTGTACCGATGCATTTTATACACTAAATACAAAACCATATTTAGTACAATACCCTCCGACCAACCTGCTGAAGCCGTCGAGAAAGCAAAACGCGGTCAGATGACAGGTTGTCTTGTGCGAATATTGTTGCTAGGCTAGTGGACCGTGATCCTCAAGAGCTATATATGTATCAAAAGTTCGAGCTTTTTTCCATCCTCTTGCGCACTATCGTTGTTCGATTGCCCGAAGAACAAAGTGAGCAGACCTAATAACAAGACAGCAAAATTCCCGAGTGCTTGTTATGACACCACACGGCCTTTTCCCGTACAACACACAGAGATCCCTCTAGCAAACGTTGAGTAGAAAGACATTGTCCGTGTAATCACATCGCTCATCAGCTTCAATGTTAATGAAGTGGCAACTTGGACTACTGACAAGCAGGTGTCTTCTTACCCGGCTCGCACCATCGCCTCTTGTGAACTCCTTCATATCGAAAAAGCGATTTGAACAGATGCAAGACAGGAAGACAAAGCAAATGAGAGAAGCATCGTTCTTTGTTGTAGTCTGCCATAATTCCTGTAACTATGTTCTAGTAGTAGACAAGTCTCATTTATAAGATGCTATATACTGATGGAACCATGCTTGTTGCGCAGCTATGCAGGACCATATTGACATTGAAAGCGTGACACGTAGTCAAATGAACACTCATGTGGTAGACTGTCATCATTGGTCCAGAAAATACCCGAGCTGTGAGAAACAAGCGTTAATTTTTAGCTGATACGGCACGATCTATTTCTCTCAAATCTTCAAACTTATCTACGATTAACCGCTATTAGAATGACAAACATTTGCTGGGCACTGCATCGGAACGAAGAGCGGGTATACACAGCGTAAGGAAAACTTACGAAAATTGAAAAGATGAATGGTTAGGCTAGATGTACCGTGGGTCACGTCGCATTCTGATGCCTCATCGTGCCTACATCGCCCGTGAACGATGAACATGCGATCAATACCTAATGTACCGCAGCATTGAAACTATGGCATCTGCCCTGAAATGCGTAGTCAGAGCTATCTTGGTCACTTCAAGCGTTAGTGGTTCTTTTTGGACTACTCGACAGCATCACGATCACAACTCACCTTTAGTGAAGTTAGTGTACACGTGGGCGTAATACAAGCACAGCTACCACTGTCATCTTGTCAATAAAACAAAGACGTAAGGTCTGGTAAAAGAACCGCATCCGTTGTATTTGCAAAAACCGTTCGCGCGTCATTCATAGGATGTACGTACGTGTAATGTTTGTCGATGTCCAAGCGGAAAGATGTATCAGCATACAGCGCATTGTTCACATATCAAGACAAAAAACGGTAAGATTGAGCTGTCGAAAGACCTAAAAGTTGTGATACAACATCATGCTTCATCACGTTCGACGAAAATCTATGCGGATTGCACGCAGAAGGTTTTCAAATGATCTGTTTGTCCATTCGTTCGAACGTCATGAATGCAATAGGAGCATTTGCATCAAGCCAAATAAGTAAGCGCGCATTCAAATCAGTTAGCGCGACGTGGTACTGAGATAACAAACATATCTGCATTCAACACAGGATAAGGAATGAACAGTTCCGCTCGATTTTCGACAAAGACGACGCACACAAATCGACGAGTTGCCGTCGAATCTCACGACACGGTAGTAACCAGAATGATCACTGTAACGGGGTACAAATACTTGGGATGAGAAGGGACTCGACATGAAGCCGCGGTCACCACCACGTTCGTGGCAAAATATACCAATTTGATCGTTGCAAGATTGCACAGTACAGCTCAAGTTAGCCCCAGTCTCAGCCCCTCTCACATGGTAGTCCCCATAGTATGCTTCGTTGCTCCAGTAAGGCGAAGCTCAATCGGTCGCACATTCTCGCAGCCGATATCTCGATTCGGTACGATAAAATTTAGGTCTAAGGTCGAACAATAAGTGGCACATTGGCCCTACATATTCGATGGATGTGGTGGGCCACGTACAATAACTCGGTCGTTCAACTCTGGCAGTGTTCAGTTGACGTCGGGGCCTTACAGACCTCTTAGCGCACATTGAAAGCTGTTGAATAGCCAGTTTGAGCCTTTCTCAGAAAGCGCTTTGAGCATGACGCGCGCGCGACAATCCCGTTGTACTACTGTGGAAAGAAACGAGACACAATCAGCCGACTTATGACCATCAGATGACCGTAAGGTGCTGATTCTCACTTACGGCAGGGGATACTCTATTGCACCAGATCAGCGATCGTGCGGTCATAGAAGGTGTGACTGACTGTCAATGACCAACACGCTCCAGGATTCAGCAATGATGTCTTGCTGGCAAGGACTAAACTCGCGATCAGGTTGAAGAAGTGATGGCACTAGACGCGATTGGTGACGGGCCATTGCATGTCTGATTATGTACAACATCTGAAATCTTAAGAGCCAGGTGATAAAGCGCTTATATCCAGCAGCTTGTCATGGCAGGCCTCCATTTTCGCAGATATTACTCTAGATTCGAGAGTATATTGATCGATCCAAGCATGAAAGAGTGCCCCCTAGACGACTCTGTCGAGAGTACGATGTTCGCGTTTTGCAAAACTGTGACTCGACGTATCCCAAGCTCTCAAAAAGGCGCTTTTGAGGTGCCGTAGTCTACACTTCTCAGAACAGAGCGTCGTTCCACCCACTGCGTAAGTGAGTGAAGCATTTGCTATACGTTCGAAACCAAATTTCGTTTCTAGACCTCACCACCTGCCTCCACGTCGTCTTGGAAACGTCGATGCAGTCTAGCCTCTACTATGGTGTACCTCAAGAGCTTGGCAAATGCGGTTTTGAGAAAGCAGCTAGCACCTCCCAGATGCGCCTCTTTTACTCTTGCCCTTTAGAGACGAATGAATTGCCCGAACACGCGCGCTCGTGCTTTCAGGCAGTCCCGAAAGGTGTGAGCCAGGGTTTCTCCCATACGCAGGTGGTGCACGACAACTGTTGTCATCAAGTAGCGATGAAGTTGCTTGCTGCAACTCTGTGGCACTTTCTAAACTTGATCTTCCGAAGGCTGTACACACGACACAACCAAACTGCAGCTCATCCTAGTACCATTGCAAGGTACAACACCTTCCTGTCCAGCTGCAAAATCCCACGGTCTGTCATAAAAAGGGGTCGTCTTTGCACCAGATGCTTCGATATGGTGAGATCATCACGTGGAAGCGAAGTGCAGTACGACGAAGGCCAAGAAAAGCTGTAGATAACTCAGCTGAATCAAGCGAATGCAACAGCGTACAAGTTTTTTGGAAACGAGCTTTCCCTATGAATCAACTGCTGAAAACTCTACTATATATGCCGGAAGCGACGGGTCGTCAGCATGTAAATAGATTGAAATACAACAATGTCATGACTGACGCATCGTCGTGCCTCGTTCTCATGTCCGCGCGTTGTCATGGCTCGTTTGCTTGTTTGTACGTAGAACTGCTGCTGGATCATGCATGACGACAAGACGGTCTGTCGTATTAAAGGCAGACAGGCAGAACGAACACGTGTTCGCTGTGTGAGTCTCAATAAGCTGCACTGGTATGGAACAAGTCGACTTAGCGTAGCATCGCTATTTGGCATATATGTAGGAGGCACGCTACGTTTGAAGGTCGCATGCGTCGCTCGATTGAAGCCGACTGAAGGATTTTAGATTGTTGTCGCGCTGTATCACGAGTAAGCGTACCTTGCGCGACAAGAGTGGAAAGGTCATGTGCATGGCTTGTCGAACGCTGCAGTACATCGTTGCTTCATCTACGTGACATATCGACATGTAAGCAGTATTCACAGTCAATCAATACCCACAATATGTGTTCGGTTCGACAAGCCATTTCGGTCAGTACATTGGTCACACACGCCTTCAAGGTGAAACACATAAAGTCGTCATACACCTTGGCTGTTCATGGCAGATTCGGATGACACGACGTATCTTTCTCGACCGCCAAGCTGCCCCTAGTGAGTACTGAGGCATGACGTTAGTGGGTGTGTTGACACGCACGTTTCCAGATTTTACATGATCGCTGGATACTTTCACGACACTTGAGATGTGAAGGTTGAGATACATAGCCTCATGCCAGGGACGCGTACTATGAGCCAGCAGTCCCTCTGGTCCTAGTCAGCGACGTTTTCGGTTGGCATTATAAAACACGCTGTTCTTCCCTTGACAGCATCATCACAGAAGCGTGCAAGCAGCTTCTATCGACACAAAGTTGGATAAAGCGAAGCCTGGAGTGCAAACTGCTTCCAAGTACCAGGAACGTTCCCACTCGCACCTTTGATCACGCGTCAGCAAACAGCAGTATCAGCATCAGAGCAATCAATCCAGCGAAGGTGCTTTCTACAATCATCGAAACTACCAGTTCATCTGTAATCAGCTCTTCCGTAGGACCGTGAACGGGTTAAGCTCATTGTGGACACGCAATCCCACCAGAGCTCATCGTAGTAACGCAATCACGTGTGCTACGAACGTCAACAATGTTGACACCCACGATTAGACACTCGCCCTGCTATCCGAAAGCAGGAAGCCACGTCTTGTCAATGGCGAAAGCATCAAATAGTTGTGGCATGCACATGCGATTTGCCGATAGAGCTCCACCCGATTTGTCTCTTGTTATAGCAATTTGACTAGACGAATGGTGAGCAACACGCTGTGAGTAATAAAGCTGAGCGCCAAGGAGTGCTGGATGTACGATATATGCAGAAAATGGCGTGAAGTGCAGCTCAGACTATTGGCAGCGCCGTTCGACAAGAGTCTGTCTCGTTCGTCTGCCTTCACAGACGTCGAGATCAGGCGCTCTTTGCATGGAAACCTGCGACGTCAACCTACACATCCGTGCGTAGTTGCCCATAAAAGCCATTCCTCAACCAAAGTACTCCCACATACCAAGATTACATGTTATGAGAGATAAGTCCAATCTACTTGTACAGTAAGTGTATCGATGTGCCTGCGCCTTGGCTGACTATTCCTACTCTGCTCTACATCGACCTCATCGCGACATTCACCTGCTGCAAGTGATGCTTCCTTCCTCGTAAACAAAAACAACAACCTCCTTCGCTCTCGCTCAGCTTGATTTCTAGTATGGTCCGTGCTTGCAACTCGCACCAGTCCAGAAAGTCAACTGCCTATACGCGCTCTACCGTGCGAAAGCCGGACACGGGATCTTTTTTTTGGCGAGACGTTGACGCAACTTTCCCGTTTAGACAGTGGCCCCAACCCGACGAAGAAGGCGAGCAGACGAGCGATAGTGGCTGTCCCATTTGCGCGCGCTTTGCTGAAGATCTTTGTGGTCGTTTGCTAAAAGAGCCATGTCGGAGCCGCGCCCATCTCCAGTACAATCCCGCGTGATGTCCAGTCAACAGACTTGGGCGACTTCTAGCAAAGACGGGCTTCCCGAGCTGCTGACAGCGGTCTCGTTGGCGGGCCACTGCCCCGTTTACGAACTCGCACTCGACGTTTGCCATCAAACGCGTTATTTCCAAAGCTCTTGCGTCGAGCGAACAGCTCCGAATAGCCATAAGACTGACATGAACCGAGATGAGGTCCCTCGAGAGATGCAGTGCGCCTACCGCAGCAAATTCTGCGATGCCCCGCGGGCCACGAAGCTCGATGGCACGCTGCATAAACTGTGTGACTTTCACCGCCACAAGGCGAATGCCAACCAGCAGCGATTGCACCGGCGCAAGAAGCGCATCCTTGAACAACAGATTGCTACTGCTACCGCTTCTGCTTTAACGCTGCCTCTCACACCAGTAGGCGGCTGCTCGCTATCAAAGCGAGCACGGCTGAGTCCCAAGAGTCTACGGAGTACGATGGAGCCCTTCGATCCCGTCACATTTCAAACCGGATTTAACCTGCTGGAGGTCAAGATCTTGGAAGTACTGCTCTTTGGCTCGGAAGGCACGACTTTGAGGCCACCGCAGTCAGTGAGAGTCATAAAGGACGACGAGTGGAGTGCGTCTGGGGTACCTCCGACGTCGCCGATGACGCCCGTGCCTTTGCTTGACGGTGTCTGGTCTGTAATGCTGTGAAGCGGACGACGGGACACACGCACCGTCAATACATTTGAAAACCTATGTACAAAGCGAGCAAGCGACCGCCCGCCCGCCCGCCTATAGTAACGAACGAGATCATACTCAATACAACGTCGATCAACTGGACAGCCGTTGTAGACTGAGATTATTGAAATGCAGGCCCAGAAATCGCAAATAATAAAGCTCTGGTAGGTATTATTTCCGCAAACAGACTATCACCTCTTCCACCTCTTTGCACAGAAGTGGTGTTAAACAGACAAGCTTGACGCAGAGTCGGCCCTCGGACCGCCGGTAGTTATTAAAGGTAAAAGAGGGAGTGTACTAAAGAAAAGTCTAAAGAGTTCACCAATCGTTCTAGCCTAAGCACTTGCATGATCATGCTCCTTAATAGGTCAAAAACACGGCGCGCATCGCACTAAGGAAATCTCCTCCAGTCTCCACACGCTCCAACTTCAATGTCAATTTCCAAAACTCCTCCATCGTGCATGTTTTCGTTTTCCACGTACACATTCCAATCGTGACACTCCTTATCCATTGTGGTGCAGACCAATTAAAGTCTTCAACTCCGCTAACCTCGGCGCATGAAGTGACTTGTCATCATGTCAGCTGGCATGCGGGACCCTTCGCAATACTCAGTCTTGAAAATCCCACGCTTGGCATACGAGCCCACAAATTTGATTCTCACATCAATGTGCCTTGCCTTTGATGAAGATTCTCCGACAAGTTGCTTAAGAGCTGCTTGATTGTCGACCTTTAGTGACATCGGCATCACACAATCGATCCCCATCTCTCCGAGCAATTCTTTGATGCCGATCATCTCTACAACCACGACCGACGCTGTAGTAAACTCTGCTTCCATGGTAGAGATAGAAACACCACCTTGTTTGTGTGTAAACCATGCAACTGGCATGCCCGCCACCTCAACATATCCCCCAGTGACGGATTTACGGTCATCCTTATCTGCAGCAAAGTCTGCATCACTATATCCTACCAAAGTGAGCGGTGCATTCAAATCATTTTGCCCTTTCATTCGCAGACGAACCTCTTTCGATCCTTGGAGGTATCTGGCTATCTTCTTAGCAAGTCTCCAATCGCCTTCCGTCGGGCAATGCGTACGTCTCGTCGCATGATGAACCGCGAACGAGATATCGGGACGTGTGCAGCGCGATATCCGTAGCAGACTGCCCACCAGAGATTGAAATTTGCGCACGGGGATCCCATCCGGTGTAGCATAAGTAGGGAGCACAATATTATTTTCGACAACGTCATAATTAGTATCGTCCATCGGAGTTCGCGTTCCACGAGCATTCTCCAGACCCTGGTCCTTGAGCATGTCCACAATTGTCACTTCCTGGTTGATGTCGTAACCATTTTCATCATCGTAATTGATTCGCATTCCTAGGAATTTGTGGGCAATGCCCACCTTTTTCACAGACAAATTATTCAAATCGGCAAAAAACATGTCGATCAGCGATGATGCTGTAGCCGTTACCAGAAGGTCTTCCACGTACACCCGCGACAATAAGCCGTGTATCGTCTCGCTTCCAGTATACGCACATGTCCGTAAGACACTGTGTGAACTCTAGCGACATTAACCAGCAATTCAGACCAAAGTCATTCAGCTTGTTTTAATCCATACAGCGCCTTCTTTAGTTCAAGTGACAATTCATCCTTCTTCTCGACCTTATACGACTGAAGTGTGGCGTGATCCACGTTCATTCCTTGCGGAATTTTTAAGAAAATGTTAAGCTCCGGTTCTTGTCGGCCTTAACATATGCGTTGGGGATGTCGCCGTGTTGTGCTGGGACTCTCCATACTCTCGCCAAAGCCAAAATGAGCTTTACGCTCGACATTTCCATCACAGCTGCAAAAGTGACGTTGTAATCGCGACCACAAACTTGTTCATTTCCACACGCTACCAAGCGTGCTTTGTATCGCTCTAAATTTCCATCTGCGTCGCGCTTTGTCTTGTACACCCATTTTGTATGTAGACAGTTTGCATTTGGTGGCGTCACTACCATGTCCCACACGTGGTTATTCTTCAATGCTTGAATCTCTTCATGCATCGCGGCTTCCCATTTAGGTTTGTTAATGCTTTGAATTGCTTCGCGGTAGTTCGACGGATCCGTGTCCGTCACGTTGTTCACCACTCCAATATCAACATCCACCGCCTGACACACTTCTGGATTGTCATCGGACCCAGCATGGACAGATCTTGTCACTACACGAGCCCTAGACCAAACTAAGTTGTCTGAATGTCGGCGAACATCCGACGAGTTTTTATCGGCCTCGGTGCACGCAATATCTTTCGCATCTATACCACGAGCGATGTTGTGACGCAAGAGTAATTCATTCTGCTCTTTATCGAGCGTCTCGA
Source organism: Hyaloperonospora arabidopsidis Emoy2 (assembly GCA_000173235.2). Classification (NCBI taxonomy): domain Eukaryota; phylum Oomycota; class Peronosporomycetes; order Peronosporales; family Peronosporaceae; genus Hyaloperonospora; species Hyaloperonospora arabidopsidis. The sequence goes on from JH598301.1 coordinate 114,742, forward strand.
TGTCGCGTATGTGTTGTGTAACGGGGTGAGCCTGTTACATAATATTGTTATTAATAATAAATGACAATAAAGCAATATTATCTTAAGAGATAATATTATACAATGTTACTCAGACACTTGAGTCACTCCAACAATATATATACCACAGTAAACGACTCAAGGGTCTGCTCATTGGTTGATATAGACCATTATATCAACCCCACCAGTCGCTGCTAGACGCGCGCAATGGGTGGTGTGCAAGACGTCACCATACGTAGATGTAGATTAATATAATGAAGTTAGTACTAAGAATTAGACAGAAGAATTAGGACCATTATATTAAATACAGTTTATCTTATCCTATATCTCAAAGAGTTCGTTCCTTAAAAAGCCAACTCTTCTTCTTCCTCTGTGTACCGTGTACGTGAAGTCACGGGGCACCCGCCTACACTGTTGTCAGTGTAGGCGAGCTAGTACTGAAGCAGTACTAGCGACCAGTACCCCATTACACCTAGTAGCACTTTGTAGTCCTTCCCGCGGCCACAGCTACCTCATCTGACATGAACATGTTGGATGCGGAGGAGAGTCTTCACGCGTGGTGTGAAGACTATACCCATTTGAGTGACATCGAATGGAGTGCGGTAGAACGTATAAGTTCTACCGTAGGCGGAACCGCCATTAGCGCCATGTTGGAGTCTCTTGACAGAGACCAACAACATGCCGCTGTAGCCAGGTTCATTCAAAATGAACTTGTCTCCGAAGGAGAGAAAGTAGCCTTGCTTCACCAGCAAGGCTCTCAACAGGCCGAGCAGTTGGGAGAACTCGGTGCTCAACAGACAGAGCTGTTGAGACAGCAGCAATTGAATGCTGCTGTGGGCGGGAAGACACATACGCATCGTCCCGAAATCTTGAAGGTTGATATCTCCAAGTACGGAGGAGTCGAGAAAGACTCCCTGTTGTTATGGTTCGTCGAACTAGACAGAGCCATAAAGGCACGACGTATCGACGATGAGCAAATGAAACTCACATTTGCTCAAACTCACTTGGCGGGACGTGCCAAGACTTGGGCCTTAGGTTTGGAGATGAGCGACCCATATGCTTTTGGGTCGCTGGAAGCCTTTAAGACTCGACTCAAACATACGTTTGAGCCGCCACGGGCTGAGTTCAGGGCTCGATCAGAGCTTCTGAAGCTCAAGCAGGGTAAGCGTGATGTGCACGCTTACGCTCAACATATACGACTCCTCGCGAGTAGTATAGTTTGATAACCCAGTACATGAACTCACGTTGATTACTGTGTTCATGTAAGGGCTCGTAGATGGGTCCGTCAGGACCCACCTGTTTCGCTTAGAGTTGGATACGCTTGAACAAGCAATCTCAGCTGCGGAACAGGAGGACTTTAGCATGAGACAGGCTCATGCTAGCTCGAGTTCTTATCGTCCACCGAGACGACAAGAGACTGGAGGTCCAGAACCAATGGACCTCTGTTATGTCGAGAGTGCGAGACCTCGCTATTCGAACAACAATCGATTGCAGAAGTGCAATCGCTACCAGAAGTTGGGACACTACGCAAAGAGTGTAGTGCCCCACGCCCAGTACCAAACATTACAGAGCGAAATGATCGGCCATTTGTCAGAAAGGACAATGGGCGTAGGTCTAACACTGTTGTGAGACCGCAACAGCGAAGTGGACCATCAAAAAATGGTCGGGGTCAGTAGAGACGGAGCGCCCTACTGATCCCGCAACAGCGAAGTGGACCATCAAAAAATGGTCGGGGTCAGTAGAGACGGAGCGCCCTACTGATCCAGCAAACTCAAGAGAATTTGCGAATCTCTTGACGAAAGTTGATCTAGATACACAATCATTGTGTGTCTCCGCACCTGGTGATGAGATATCACTCATCACCTTGGAATTGAGAGTGACAAATGATTTGTCACTTCGTGCTCTAGTCGACTGTGGGGCGTCGAACAACTTTGTTCGTCGTCAGTCGCTAGAGGGTCGTAGGCTCAAGTTCGTTGAGCGCGACATGCCTCAAACGATGATGACAGTGGGCCTTGCCACAGGCGCGTCGATAATCGTTGAGAAACGTGTAGTTGGAATCCACTACAAGTCAGAGGGTGAACAGTACAATGATGATTTCATCGTACTGGATCTAGATGACAAATTTGATGTCATCCTGGGATTACCTTGGCTCAGAAGATACGAGCCAAAAGTGAGCTGGCAGCATCGATCCGTGAAGATGACTGCCGCTTGTTCATCAGATGGCCATCTGATGAATGTCATGGAGCGTCCACAAGCGTGTGTATGTACTGCGAGTGAGTGCGATGGCTTCACTTGCGGTAAGATCTTAGCACGACTGCACAGGACCTCAGTGTAGCTGATTCCTACACTGTGGAGCAAGCTTCCGGCGGCTGTACAGAAGTACAGGCAGCGCCGAAGGTCTATCACTCGAATAAGTCGAGTGGACCGGGACATGGATACATGCCTAGCGGGCAACATCCTAGAAAGAAGAAACAGGTTGCCACCAAAGGGCAACACGTTCATCCTAGGTCGACTGGAGAGTCGACCGTAGAGGATCGGTACCTGACTGTGGTTGCACAGCCACAGTCAGAAGACGTTGAGGGAATAAGTCCCCACGTACTTGAGGAAAGGATTCCTCAAGAGTTATATGCTGAGAGAACAGGCTCTCAGCAATCTGAGAAAACGAGTTCCCAGGAAGAAACCGAGACATTGAATGTCTTGGTCAATGACGGATCAAGCGTAGGCGCTTATACGCTTGATCTGATTGTGCCTCCGAAGTTAACTTCGGAGATAACTCAATTGCCAACGCTGGAATCAAAACGGTTCCTGCGTGATCTGCGTAGTTGCAAGGTCAAGCAGATCTGCATACTCGTCACAGAGGACGAGTATGTGACCTATATTCGGTCGGCAAGAGTATTTGCTGAGCACGAACGGGTTCTCAGCAGCTCATCGATGGACGGAAGTTTCCTCGATGAGAAGACTCGGATTGAGCTGTACACGTCTCAATCCTGGGAGTCGCTTCAAACAAATCCCTTATATAAGGATTTGATCGAATTCAAGGAAGTATTCCCTGAATCCGTACCATGCGAGTTGCCTAAGGACAAAGGCACTCGTCATAAAATCAACCTGAAACCAGGTTCGAAATACTGTGTCATGAAGAAGGGGCCACTGCCTCATGAACAAGTACTTGCGATTGACAAATTCTTTGCCGATCGCTTAGCAGCGAGCCACGTAAGGGAAACAACATCCCCTCACAGCTCTCCGAACTTCTGTGTGCGAAAGCCACGGGAGGGTGGCGGATAGTGCACTTATTCAACAAGTTGAATGCTGAAACGGTACCAGCACAAACGCCGATACCGAGGAAGGACGTAATTATTGATGGTAATTCAAAGAGTACCACCTTTTCGTCCATGGATCTGATGGATGGCTTCTATCTATCAGATCCTGATGTGTGAACGAGACATCCCGTACACAGCAGTGAGCACCCCTAGAGGTATTATTCCACAAGGGCTAAGTAATGCTCCTGCCACATTCAACAGATGCGTAACGAATCTATTGAGACTGGTGCGAATTGCCGCACTGAGTTACTTCGACGACGTGTTCGTCCATAGCTGGGATATGGGCGGAAAGACGGACGTTGAGGTTCATGGAACTCACGTCCGTAAGATTCTTACATTTATGCGCGAGCATAAGTTGTACGCCTGCCTCAAGAAGTGCATATTCGCTGCAAGCAAAATACCACCTCTTGGGTGTATCGTTGGAAGAACGGCGTACGCCCTGATCCGGAAACGATCAAGGCGATTACCGACTGGCCTGTGCCAGTCAATGTCAAGGAACTTTGAAAGTTCATCGAGCTAGCGGCGTACTTGCACAAGTACCCGCACATCTATGGCTCTCTATTCGCGGAGTAGAGTTTATCCGTTGATTGAAACCCAGGACGACTTAAAGTCGTCGCTGATGAGCTTTCGAGCCGGCCACGCGACCCAACAGTGAGTATGAGCCCACTTTTGAACACTCATAGCAAGTGTTCCGTCGTCAACACTGCTTGACGACGTGAAGAAATAATCCGCGGAAGATAAGGATCTTCTGCGATTGATGGGTCATTTGGTGAATCCATCCCGGCAATCATTAAAGAGATTACCGGCTTTGTACCAATCCTCGTCGGATCGGTACACAACACGCATCGGGTTGCTGTACTATACAGCCGTTGCCGGCGACACCCCTCGTTTCGTCGTTCCCACTCATAATGATTTGCGTTTGCACATCATGTATGAGTGTCACGATGCATTAAGGGTAACTCTTAATACACCAACATTTATTGCTAAATACACCTACATGATTTATAGGCTATCCATTTAACTTAAATAAAGTATAGTAATTAATGCTGAGAACATACACTATTGAACAAGAGAACGCCCACTATTTAGCCACGGACAGGTCTTCCTTTTAATCTTCATAACTTGAACGTCTACATGACGATGAGCCATCACATATACACATCTGGTGGTGCAGCTCACGAGGTTATACCTTCGGTTGCTCCTGTCTTGATCTCCACCGCTAGTCGTGATGCTATCATTAATGACGCTGGAAACACTGATGAAGACACTACTGCTACTGCTGAACCTTTAATTTCCCCTCAATTATGGAGTTGTAAAGATCCCCTCCTAGTTGGACCATTCCGATATCAAGAGCAAACTGTCCTGACCGTCAAGAAGTTCGCCGTGAGCCAAGGTTTTGCTGTCAGCATTTCCCGCACAAGATCGCGCGGCATCAAGCGCGTTCACCTTAGTTGCTCGCAAGGAAAAGAGTATCGTGGATTTCATAAACGGCTGATGCCCTTGCGAGACCGTGGAACGAAAAAGGTTGGCTGTTCGTATGAACTCGCTATCACCTTTGACAAGAAGCTGCTCGAAGATAGAGCATTGTCGACGATATGTTTGAATAACTGTCACACTGGCCATTCCCAATGTGTTACCAAGACAATGCTGTCGACACTACCATCAGCGAGGCGCGTGTCAAGGGAAGAAGACAATATGGAAGCCATGGTCGTTCATATGCATCAGTCTGGAGCTGCTCCACGGGTATGTGTGTTTATGTGGTAACCTAAACATTCAATAAAACGTGTGTTGTATCTATTTGTGATTTTGTATAGGTTATACTGAACCACTTGAAGGAGACTACTGTCATTTTAAAAGCAAGTGATGTTCACAACATCGTCCAGAAAGCGAATTTAAAGGCTTTGTGTGGTCTAACGCATACGGAGGCTTTAATGCTCCACTTAAAGGATAAACATGTCACGGCTACAGTTGCAGTGGACCAAGACAACCATGTCCGGTATCTCTTTCGGCAACCTGACCTGTCTAGGGACTTTACCTGCCGTTATCACGACGTCCTCGTGATTGATTGCACGAAGAAGAAAAACGCCTACAACCTCCCCCTCTTGCACATTGTAGGCTTTACATAACTTTTTCAGCTGCATTTGGATTTATGGATGGTGAAGCTTTTGATGACTATGTCTGGATAATAAGCGAGGTTGACGGGATTCTCCCGTGACACCCGAAGTTTCTTGTTGTAGATTGCGATCGCGGACTTGTCAAGGCTATTTCGGAAAAATGTCCAGGCACAGCAATCATCATTTGCCGATTTCACATTGCAAATAACATAATTAGCCACTGCCGAAGGAATTTTACAAACTCCAGCGAGAAAACTTGGAAATTGTTCATGGATCACTGGAAGAATATTGTCCATGCGCTTACGGAATCTGAGTTTATGAAGCTCTGGAAGCAGATCTCTACAATTGCGGTATGTTTTATTTTCAGCACTCGCATTGCAATTAATGTAACATTTTTTTATTACTTTATCAGGATTACAAAACTATCGAGTATCGTAATACGAACAAGTTTCCTCTTCGCAGTCATTGGGCTTCGTACTGCATCGATCAGTATCAGCACTTCAGACATACTGTGACCTGGCGTGCTGAAGGGGCACATGACAAAAACATAAAGAGATGGATTAATAGCGCAAGCGGTACCCTCCTGGACGTGTACGAACGAATTTTGCGAGGCGTGGAATATAATCACAGAAATCTCAGCGAAACTATGGCAAAGGAAAGAACCGAAATGCTCACGAACCTTCCGGATGAAATTTTTCAAGGTTACATCGCAAGATCTCACACCACGCTCTTGTGCTACTGAAGAATCAGTACCTTCTTGCCCTCGACCGTGAAAACCTCAGAGAATGCGCCAGATATTGCATGAGGTTCCTTAGAATTTCCTGTTCACACATCATTTGCTGTCACATTGACACATAAAAGCACGTTGAAGATAAATCATTTGCCAAGCAATGGGAATTGGACACCGTTAACAACCTCGATCATGAAGTCTTCCGGATTTTGCCACCCTTTCGCCTTCAAAAGATGGAAGGTCGCAATCGGGCGCACCAAAAAACGACCAAGCGTCTACTTTTGGGCTTCGAACACGTGGAGAGGCAACTTGGTGTCAGGAAGTGTAGCCACTGCCATGAATCCGGCCACGACAGACGCCGGTGTCCCTCGCGTATCTTCATCAAGCCTTCCGTCAACATTGAAGCACCCATCGAAGTCGGCTTACCCGCAAGTCTACCGTCTAGCCAGTTCTCTCTATCTGTGATGCCGCAGCCATCGCATGCTCAACGATTAATCGCGCCGATGCACCTGACTGAACCTGTGCAACACACGACAATTCCGCGTCATATCCATTCCAGCTCAAGGTACACAGTCGCGCATTGATGTTACGACTCCACCTGTGCTGCACACGACGATTTTACGTCCGTCCGTTCCACTTCAAGCTCCACCTCCACGGTATCAGCTTGAACCTTGCTTTGTCGCCGTTGGACAATACTTCAGAATAGACACCGTAGCACAATAGAAGGTCGTGATTTTACTAAGTGCGATAAATTTGAATGAAAAAACTGCATCGGATGTCCAGAATATTGGACTTTCTCTTGTTCAATAGTGTATGTTCTAATGGCTATCCATTTAACTTAAATAAAGTAATTACTATACTTTATTTAAGTTAAATGGATAGTCTATAAATCATGTAGGTGTAGTTAGCAATAAATGTTGGTGTATTTAGAGTTACCCATGCATTAACAGGTGGGCATCGTGGTAGAGAAAAGACCTACCTTACGGTAAGTCGCGACTTTAACTGGCCCCGCCAGTATAAGCTCGTGCGCAAGTAAGTTCGTGCTTGCGAGTTCTGTCAACGGGTGAAGCCTAGTCCTTCATCTCTTGCACCGTTCCAGCCTCTGCCTGTTTCGGCAGAGTGCTGGCAGTCCGTGTCAATGGACTTCGCCTTCGTAATCTTCGAAGACGACCACAGGTTTCTTGTGTTTGTTGACCGATTCAGCAAGATGTTACATCTTGTTGCTGTACCAGAGTCAATAAAAGCCGAGGGCTGTGCTCGTGTATTTACTGACACGTCTTTTTGACTCCACGGTTCACCCGTGGACTGATCTCGAATATAGATCCGCGGTTCACGGTGGAGTTTGGCTATCCGTGTTCCATACTCTTGGAACAGAGTCGACGATGCCAACTTCTAACCATCTTAGAGTAGATGGTCAGACGGATCGGTATTCGTGTCCCACAAAAGTGGGGGACGTCACTGTCTGGCAGGACAGTGCTGGTGAACTCCATCATACCAGATCCCGAAGGCTTGACTTCCTCCCCGACCGGGGGTCGAACAAGTGACCTCTGGGATGACGCTGCCACGCCTTCCTGAGCTACTGTGCGTATGTACAATCGCCGGGTTACTTCGATAATAACCCACTCATTAACGATTTGGAGTGGATCCTTGCTGATAGCAGACAATTGCAATCAACATCTCGGTGCATGTGTCGCGACGCATACACAGGCTTGCGCCATCCATGTATCCAGGCCTTATTAGAGTGTGACTCTGGTTCAAGGGGGGAGGGACTCGCTCGAGCAAAACCGTTCTGGCTCTTGCTCATCACGTCGCGACTTAAACGTCAACGCGAAGGACACCGATGTCGACTAATCGACATCGAAGAAGAGAACCACAGTGATATCAAGGAAGCTATCACTGACTCTGATGATAATGATGATGCTAGTATATTCAGCATCGCCAATGGCTATTCCAGCGAGGACGATGACGTCCTCGCTGACGAAAACAACGTTAAATCCACAGTGCCCACTAAGCGCACTTGATCAAACAAAGCCGAGCCAACAGATGAATTTCTGCTGACTCGAGAAGCAGTGATCCGTTTCGTATAGCTCTCCATCGCTAACGCGGTGGACCGACAGAAACGGAATACTGACAAGAATGGAAGATCAAATGTGCTTCTATTAATTAGTCACCTAGTCCTACTGTCTACGTTTAACCTACCCAGACATGTATTGACTAACGTGGGTAGTAGTTTACTACTACCCAAGTACACTGAGCCCTGTCATGTAGTGGACCGCCAAGGCAACGTATACACGATCAAGCAGCCCCATAGGATGCGTATGCTTCCTACGCTTTACGTGGGGCGTCTTCGCCCGTACTGTCGGTACGTGGTCTCTTCCGAGAGCAAAGACAGACCCCCCCCGAAATGCTCAAGAATCCCCCAAAAGATTCTTTTGGTCGCGGACCAGAATCTGATCCTGGTCGTGCAACGTCGCAATGTCACGACGAGCCAATCAAAGTTCGTCGCGGAGGGCTCTATGCTCCCGGTCGTTCTCCACGAAGGAGAACGCAAACTGCGCTCGGTCATTCGACCGATCGACACGGTGAGATTAAACCGTCGACGTCAAATCGTGATGTCGATTCCGTTCGTGTTCCTCATCCTCGCGCAAGTCGTCGAGGATGCGGTAATACGCAAAAACTTTGGACGCTAAGTCCGCAAACTGAGTCTGACTCAGTTTGCCCTCCTCCACTTCAGCCGTTAGTGGATTCGCAAGGTGGTTAAAGATTTTTACGTGGAACATATTTTGATCTACCGTGTCGAGAAGGGGGGCAGCGAACGAGATATCTCGTTCGCTGGTACGGTTATCCGCCATCACACTACAGCTGGGAGCCTCGCTCTCAGCTAATGACAGATGTTGCTGGCCTCATCGAGAAGCTCGACGAGGCTCATCCGATGGTCAAAAGGACCATCGTAAAAGGAAAGCCTGAGGCTCTTATAGAAGGATTGCAAACTTGCAATCACGTCACGCATCTCGAACGAGATGGGATGCTTTCCCAGGTCGAACTAAGAGAGTATAGTTTTCTCTCAGCCCGCATCGAGTTGGCTATACAACTCGAGCACGCGTCACCCCACGCGAGGCATGGAATTTTAGCTTTACGCAATAACTGGTGGAGCTTATTCGAGCCCCAGTTGAGGTACGCATTTTTTAAGCCTAATACGAGCCGCATTAAGTTTACCCAGGTAAGCTTAACTCCCAACGTTTAACACGTTTGGACAAAGACGTTCCAAGGTTGAAGCAGCGATTGTTTATCGCGCTTTGTGGTTACCGTTGTTTGGGGGAAATATCGAGGTAGAAGTCCTCTTCAGCGATAAAATCTTTATCACTGTGCTGCAGGACAGTGAAGCCTGGAAGCATCGAATATGGTATTCGATAATGTTCACTTGTCTCATCAGACAAGCTGTTAATAACAAGCTCTGGCAGTCGCCAAGGCTTATGCTCAGGGGCTTGTCGCAACGTTTTGCGATCAAGAGCCTCCTGAATAATACCAACAGAGGTACTTGGTATCACTGTAATGACGATGGCTCGCTCCATCGTCGTAATTGTTGACATCGCGCACTTGTGAGTGTGTATGACTCGACGTAGGTGATGAACCATCAGGCTCATAACCATCAGACCCAAAGAGAGACTGCTAGAACTCACTACTCTCGTAGTGTGGGATAGCCTTCTTTTCAAAGGATATGACTGAGTCGCCCAGGGTGATTTGGGCAATCTCAGAGACTTCTTTGAGTCGGGCTCATCGCCCGACTCACCAAAGTAGATGAGCTTCAAAGGGGAGCCATCATTAGCACGTAGTGAGGTACCACGTGCACCTGCAGCAACAGGTGCTGAAAAGTGATAAGATGTTACAGCAGACGAACTCTACTGTCGGTAGCAATGCGCTATCACATGTAGCTAGACTCATTCGTGTAGCCGCTTTCTGTGCAGCTTGCGCTGCGCACCGCATGGACTTGTTAACCATGCGATGATGGTCAGAAAATGGGAAGAACTGACCAACAAGTGCTTCCCTTTCCCAATTGGTTCCAACGGGGGAACCAACCAATCGAATAGTTACTATCGTGACTATCGTTTAAGGAGGGGGTGATGTAACGGGGTGAGCCTGTTACATAATATTGTTATTAATAATAAATGACAATAAAGCAATATTATCTTAAGAGATAATATTATACAATGTTACTCAGACACTTGAGTCACTCCAACAATATATATACCACAGTAAACGACTCAAGGGTCTGCTCATTGGTTGATATAGACCATTATATCAACCCCACCAGTCGCTGCTAGACGCGCGCAATGGGTGGTGTGCAAGACGTCACCATACGTAGATGTAGATTAATATAATGAAGTTAGTACTAAGAATTAGACAGAAGAATTAGGACCATTATATTAAATACAGTTTATCTTATCCTATATCTCAAAGAGTTCGTTCCTTAAAAAGCCAACTCTTCTTCTTCCTCTGTGTACCGTGTACGTGAAGTCACGGGGCACCCGCCTACACTGTTGTCAGTGTAGGCGAGCTAGTGCTGAAGCAGTACTAGCGACCAGTGCCCCGTTACATGTTGCGTTGTGATGACAATGCGATCCTTGGGCAAAAAAACTTGATAGCCTTTAGTGTCATCACCAATCTCAAAAATAACACCACGTTGTGCACGCTTCGCAAAATTGTTCTTCTTTTGGTCTCGGTACACCGAGCATGGAGAATCAAATACCACAATCGCATTCAAGGCTGGTGGAACATTTGTCAGTATCTCTATTGGAGATGCTTTACCAGTATTAGCATTGGGTTGGTGACCGATTTAACACGTATGAAGCGTATTGAACTGCATCCCCCCAAAAATCAAGCGGCAAACCGCTGGAAAAATCATAGACCGTGCCATATTCAGAATGGTACGGTGCATAAGTTCCGCCTTCCCGTTGCTGGCTTGGTTTCTTGCCTCACTACGCTGGCGAACCACACCAGACTTTTGACAAAATTAGATCGACATTCGCGTATTCACCACTCGAGTCGGTCCGCAAAATGTGAACCCGACAATTAAAGCGCTTCTCGAAGAACACTAAAAAATTCTCGAATGACTTAGCCGCTTGATCCTTAGTGCGGGCGAGAAAAATCTTCACGTAGTTACTTTTGTGATCCACAAAGTTGATCATGTAGCGGTTCCCGAGCCTGTCTCTTGGAGTCATGGGACCTTTAAGATTGGAGCAAATAACCCCGTCAATTCGGTCGATGGGAGAATTTGCCCCAGTATCTTGAGTAGGCTGTCGGTTTTTGCTCTGTTTGCCGTGTGCACATGTCGAACAGCTGACACGTGTGCTATCGGTGAGAAGGATGCCTGACGCCGAATTTTGAGCCAGTCTCTCGATGGCACCATAATGCAGGTGGCCTAAGCGTAGATGAAAATCGTATAGCGTACCCCGTTGAGGTTCGTCGTGGGTACCAGCATGTGACGCGAGGTTTTGCACAAGTGCTGCTAAATTTAACAAGAAATTAAATTACGAGGGTGCTGCCGTGTTTGTATAACAGTGGCCTCAACCATAAGTACACGTTGCGATAGCTCCACGTTCAAAATCACACATTTTCCATCACGCGTCTCGAGTACACGCTGTGTACCACGACGACCTAGTACATACCCTTTAGCATCCAATTTTCCATACGAAATCAAATTGTGAGCAAGTCCGACCGCGAAATAGACTTCGGTCATCAGCTCTTCTCCATTAGGCTGAATACATACGCCTTTGACGTCTTGAACGTCTTCCAACCACGACTTATCACTGCATAAATGACGGCTTGATTCACTTTCCAATATCCAGCAGTCATTAGGAGAAATCCCTGTGCGATATCCCCAGCGTAAAGTTTACGTTGCCTTTTGAATTTTCACTGCTGCAATTAGGACACATCTGTCTTAAATGTCTAATCTCGCAACATTCATAACACCTTCGAGTCTCACGAAATCGCGACTCTCGGGCGACGTTCGCAACACCTCTCGACACTTATTTCTTTGTCACGGATTCCCAAGCCTGGGCAAAATGGGCCAGCTCTTCAGCTTGCTGCAAATAATCCGTCCTTCGACCATCTACCTTCGCCATCAGCACAACCCTCATTTCTTCTGACGCGTATTGCACTATGTTGTTAAGGACAAGGTATTCAACAGCTCCTTCCGACACTTCCGCCACAGCCACCAGAAAGAGAAATGTTCAGTCCATCTTTTCTTCGGTTCCTTCGGCTTCGTAAACTGTCTCATCGATTGCGCCAGGGTGATATGTGTTTTAAATGTCTCAAGCATCTCCTCCATTGCGTATTGAATTGTGGGCATCTGGTTCCACCAAGTTTCCAGTTGTTTATGATAGTAAAGCTCGGCCATGCCTTGTAGATAGCATCCTCCGTTTCGGGTCTTATTTTTATAACTAGGAAAGCTTTTTAAAACTTGATTCAAGAAGATCAACTTTAACGTCTTTCGGCCATAGAAAACCACAGGATGATTGGGCCAAATTCACCTGTCTTTCGAAACGACGCCCCCACTACAAAAATCCAGATCCAAGTCCTTCGTACAATCCCGCTCCATCAAAAATACGAATTGCAAGCTTTTTCTGCCTTGTGTCACCTTACAATTGCTCCATATGCTGTGCTGATCTTCTGGCATCGTCCATGTGGTGGTGATAGACTGGGGGAGCAGCCTGTTGATCGTTCACGGCGGAGGCGTAAAGTCTTTCCAACCGCGATCGTAGTAATTCATGATCATGTTGCTGGTGTCCAAAGTAACCTGGTGGCTCCGTAGGCTTATCCGCCTTATTCATTTGAGGTGAACCACTTAGCGCATCGATATGCATTCGTGGTCCACGTCCCAGTCCCGAGGTAAACAAATTATTTCCTACAGACATCTCAACATCTTCCATAATGTTGTTTACACGTTGCACTCCAGAAAGCTGTCCTTGAATCTTGCTTTGTGATTCTTCCAAGCGATCCAATCGTCCCATCTCACCCACGCATGAGCTGTAACATCTCATGTCCCATACCCACCGAGATAATTTCCTCGTATTCTTCTACCTCACCAATTCGCCCGCGCCTCGGCGCAGCACTTGGCGATGAAGCTTGAGCTCGGGCGACAGTTTCACCATCTTCCGAGCCTGTTGGGCTCATAATCTGTAAAAAAGACAAGCTTGACACAGAGTAGGCTCTCGGACCGCCGGTAGTTATTAAAGGTAAAAGAGGGAGTGTGTATTAAAGAAAAGTCTAAAGAGTTCACCAATCTTTCTAGCCAAAGCACTTGCATGATCATGCTCCTTAATAGGTCGAAAACACGGCGCGCATCGCACTAAGGAAATCTCCTCCAGTCTCCACACGCTCCAACTCCAATGTCAATTTCCAACAAGTGGTTATTTGCTCTTCAGCCCTAAGTGCCACGACTAAAGCCCTCCGCGCATCACTTGCCTGCTAAGTATCGATGTCGCTATGGTGACAGTTGTACTCGTGATACCATTACAGCTTCTTTTTTATACACAACAACGTGCGAGCGGTGAGCTCACCTGCACTTGTATATTTACACCGCTTCCTATAATATGCCAATTGAAGCTGAGATGGTGTCAAAGAGAGTACAAAATTAGCCGCAGAACCCGCTGCATCGATTCTGTCGATTGGAATTCACACTTTTGATGGATCTCGGGTCCTAGCAGCGACGCCATTGTAGGCTGATACTTGGGCGGATGATGGTACATAAGATCTTGATAGTTACGGTCAATAATAGCAGCACCGCTTCGACTAAGAGATTTCTAGCTGGTCTTTGTCAAGTCAATTGCGCTCACCAAGTACGACCCGTTCAATGCTACTGTTGTCACGCAAAAAATAGATGTAACGGGTTGATTCCGTCACATGAACTTGACATTATATGTCAATAAAAATATTATTTATCCTATCAGATAATTTCGAGCCCGGAAATGAAGCTATTCGTGCAACGTGAATACCGAACTTTTCAAAACCACTTTCTGTATGTCCGTCCGTCTGTCTATCTGGCCGCGTGTCTAATGCAAGTTGTACTAAGTGCAATGTAGCCTGTCCCCTCCTCATAGATAGATTTACTAATCAAACTACGGTTGATGAATCTGTCAACATTGGGAACATTAGAGTTCCGACCTCACTGAGGTGTACAGTCTCCGCAGAGAGACGTCAGCGACGCCTTATGGATAATATCAGACACAATATGTCGGTTGTGTCACAGATTGATGCTAGCATATACAGTCGTAAATGGTGTGACTAGTACTGTCGATAGTGATTTTAGATTAGGTATGTACTATCGTTAAGTAAACTATCAGAGCTAGGCAAAATCTCTGTTTGTGAGTCTGGTCAGATCCTAAAAGCTGGCACCTTATCATATGATAATCATTTAACTAGCTGCTGAGTTAAATGCATCTTCACTAATGAATAAATTACCCCTGGAAGACACTAAGGCAGAGCCTAGTGCACGTATTGAATCGTCCATTCGAGCGAATACTCGAATAGGTGCTATCTTGTGGTAAAGGATTCACGATCGTAGTGTGCCATATACCCGGCCTGTTTGGCCTCGTGATAGAGGGATACGTCATGACATTAACTTGGTCCCCGGAACACTATACTGTGGTTTACCACAGTAGCTCTACCATGGGCACATTATGACGTCATTGACGAAGTCTTTCGTGCAAAGCACACGGCGGGTATATGCGTGCGAAATAAATTTCCGCATTCGACACCAATGACTCTGCTCGGACCACCGAATGGCAAGTGACACCTTTTGCATGCTTAAATTAGCTTAACACGGCCACCATTCCGGCACAAACGCAAAGGCAGGAAGGATGTACTACAGAACAATTTGACCGGCTGTATCGGATACAGTGCACTCAACTTAGTCGATAGTTACTATTAGCTGATTATGACAGCAAGTAATACTACGGTTAAAGACGTTATCATATCAAGTGGTATGCTGTGGAGTGGCTGGTTATCAGAGTTTCAAATTGGGCACCCACACCCACGCCCACGACCACCCACGCCCATGCTTTTTATGGTCATGGGTGCAACGGACAATTCGTGGGTGGGCATGGGTGAGAGCGTCGTCGTCAAGCTTAAATTTTATTTAGCACTATAATTTATTATAACTTTATTTATTACGGTGTAAAAGGCTTATTTGTACAATATAAATCAGGTGAACAACTGGGCAAAAGAATTTGGTGGGCGTGGGTGGGTGCGCTGAATCTGAATTGGTTAGTGGTTGGACGTGGGTGGCAGAGCCCACCTACACACAAGGTTTTTAGTCTACGGGTGGGTGCGGTAATCGCCGATTTGGAACTCGGCTGGTTATGCCAAAAGGGCTATTTAATCTTTTGGCTAAATTTGATCGCCAGGTGGCACAACTGCTTCTCCCTCATTTTAAGTGTGGCACAGACTTAATTTAAAGACATCGTTGTTGAAGCCGGGAGGAAAACGGACAATCAGAAGTAAAAAACATTGAACCTTTGCCAGAAAGGGACTCCTGCGGGTCCCATATTGCATCTTCTGTACTGACGTGCTTCAATTTCAAGATTGCACCATCAGGCAGCGCGGTATCCACGCGGATACTGCTAAGGACAAATCCATCGTGAATTACGCAGTTTCTACAAGCGTAAGGGAATTTTTAAGTGACCCAGATTTCTAATTACTAGCATAAGTATAGTGAGATGTACACTATATAGGCTCGTTCATTGTCTGATCTCCCATAATGGATGTATACTGGTGTTCGAATATATTCCACGATGAGTCTTTAGAAGTAGTAGAGAATATTCTCCTCCATGCCCTAATTCGGGCCTTTCTTTATAGTGATTGTCCTTTTGTGTCATCTGTTACACGTCCTATCTTACAATTGTCAACTCTCTATTACAAAGTGATGTTGAAGGGCGCAAGTTACTCGCCTTAGTAAAGCTATGGTAAATAAAACCCGGTTAATAACAAAAAGCCATTGCTTTGAAGTATTCTCTAGTCAACTACCAAAGGTCATACGCATCTATTGAAATTGTATGCAGTCCGTACTGATCATTCGTCTTCCAGCACTACAAATAGGGAGCCTCACCTCTGTTAGAGAATGACTGGTGGAGTTTCATTCTCTACTGCGTAGCATTTCGACTTATAGTAAATTCAGAAGGATATACGCTTCGACTGGGGTGTTATAGGGCAAGCTTCACGATGATAAGCCAAATTTATGGTACGTCAATCGAGTTTTAGCATCATGTTTGCGCTGAACAACTGTGGCAGTTTCATTTGATATCTTATCTTGTAGCAAGGATTTGTTGCTAGCTAGATTATAATGAAACTTACAACAATCCCCTTTGCATATTATTTTATGAAATCTGCTTGCTACGTTACGTCTCTACTTTCTATATCATGCGTTGTCACGCAGACCACAATATAAGCTCGTGTATGTTATGAATTTGTCGTATTCTCTTGAAGAAAGAGCATCGAAAAGCTATGTTGTTCAATAACACTTAATCGAAATCTTGCCGGGGGAGTACCAGATTTTCCTGCAAAAGCTCAGACTCAGGGTAGCCTTACCATTTCACCAGATACTTTTGTTTACCTTGTCGACGACGGCGCGTAATAATATTTACACATGTATCTGAGGGGCTATCGAGCAACGACGGAGGCGGTTGGTGAATCGGTAACGGTTCATACTGAGCCAATAATCTAGATAAAACATATCTGACAGACCCTTCCTGATGTTCAGAGCACAGGATAAGTCTGTGGCTGCGAGGGGGCAGCTCCGCAAGACTATTGATCGTTTATAGGGCGCTGTTGCACAGTCTTCGACTGAGATGAAGAAGACCCGCAAGAGTTTGGACCGTTTTGGTGCTCTTTACAGGATTGAGAATTGTCTACAGGCGTAAAGTGAGGCTAGGTGTGTGGATTTCCTGATGAGGATGATCTTTTTGTAGCACAGCCACAAACACATACCTCGACACTAGCACCTCCAGATCTGCGTGATTCAGATATCCATACGCTTACACAATCTTACACAAAAGACAGGAGGTGTGCGAAACTGACGCGGAAGGGGTTTAGCGTGTACGCTAAGCCTTTATTGACCACGACCGTTAACAGCTCGATAAAACGTAGGTGCACCTTCGTGCTAAAGACAGCGTCCCACTACATTCTTAAGTAGGTTTTTTGTAGGCGTGCGCTTAAAGCTCCACGCACTACCTTAACACATATCTTCAGGCACCTGCGAGGAAGAGCTTTTACTGTCTTCTCTCGCAAGCATCGAGGTTCGGGTGGGCATATTACGAGTTCCTCACCTATAGATGAACGCTTGTTGTAGATGTGGCTCGCGGTTTCCCGTCCTCCGGCAAACACGTTACAAAGGTTGCAAATGAAATACTGATTTCTATTTAATTAATTAAACAGAAATCTAAATTGTTATTGGCTAGAACACAAAAGATTAGGCGCGCTCTCTGATGAGACGCCTTCTCTATAGTGCGCTTAAACTGAATATAAGCGCGCTGATGACGTACTTCAATGACATCATGTAATGACGTCAAGAAGTGACGTCATTCGTGTGTGTGACACACACTTTGTGGTAGGTACGCAATTGCTGTACCCCAACCACATGAAAGGTCTAAGTGCGGTACGCACTTAGAACCTTTCTCGGGCTTTTCCGTGCCTTTACATGGAAAGTCTCGTGCAACGGTTCGACTCCTTTACACTTTTCATTTAAAAGTACCCGATTCTGAACTCATAATCATAAATACAACATATCGGTTTAGTATGATTTGCTTGCACTGCCACAGTACAAGCTACCTACACTGACTTTAGTGTAAGAAAGGTGCCTAGTACTTTACTTCTTCGTGTCTCGCAGATAAAGTACAGATTCTACTAGACGGCTTGTCTAGTGAAAGGAAAACATAAAACTTTATATTATAGAATAAGGGAATCACTCGATCGCCGCTACCTTGTTGTTCCGTCGCTGGCAGTTTTACCCAATCAGGGAACAATTACCTAATTGTAGATCAAAAAAATAGAAATGACTCGGATGCTGATACCCCGAAATCAGTACTTAAGGATTTTCATCGTCTTATCGCTTTTTTATACTAACGCTCCGTGTGTTCGTCTAAAATGTGCGGCCGATAACACGGAAAAGATGCATGTATAAATGAGAATACATACCTTTCCTGCGACGTTTGCGGTCAGCCAGGTGGACACAAAGTTTGAAAAGGTCAGTTATTTGTGGATAAATTGAACGCAAGGAGATTGATATGTAGCAGAAGCATGATATAAACCTCGATGTATTGCAAGGAGGTGCCGTAGTGCCTATAATTGTCGCAGCATCATGCGGTGGAACTGTAATTCAAACACGATTACCGGTTCTGGGGTCAACACGCCCGAGCAGAATCTTCGATTGCACCAGGTATCTTCATCACGGAAGTAGGTCTAGGTCGAAGGCACTTCAAGACCTTAAATGACGGAGGTAAGACCAATGTGCGTACATGTTTAGGAAGATGACAAGTAAGTAAAACGCGGCGGGTAGCGCCAAATTAGTCATTCTCAAAACTATAAGTCATCATAGAGCCAATTATACCACTTACCAGTTTGAACTCCTTGCACTGTGTACAGAAATTCGCAACACGAAGTGCTGCTGAAACGCAAGGCTAATATAAAAAAGTGGTCGAGTATATTGCGCCTCGTGAGGCTAAGGCTAAGAGTTCGCGTTAAAATAAAGCCTGGAGCTCAAGAGAGGAAGAAACGCGACACGTTTATTCATCCTCTTAACCAATCATCCTCCTTACTGAGGAAAGCTAGTTTTATATCCATGTATTTACAGAATGGGTTTTTAATGTTGAGAGCTTCTTATTTATACAGATACTTGTAGATTGTCTGACCTCAGGGTTGCTGAAATCGAGCGCATATATTTACGTGGCTTTGTCGTCCAAATAGTACATCAATCGCGACGATGAAAGCACTGACTCTTTCAATCGCTGCGAGAGTTACTAGTGACTAGTTAGTATCAATCCCGGTGCATTCTGGTCACAAAGTCTGCTCGCATACCCGCTTGAGGTTGAAATGAAGTGCATCCGATGAATTGACAGTTTTGCATTTATAATAATTACCAAGGCGTTGTTGGACGTGTCGTCACGCTTGACACAGCGCATGATAATGTTCTTCTGAACCGTACTACCCAAGCGAGTCATGCAAATAAGATGGTTGACAAATTGGAAACGGAAGGATTCTGTCTATAAGAATATATGTAGCCGTGACTCGCGCGATAAAAGAAAATCAAACGAAACGATCAAAACGAAACAAAAATCGTTAAATATATGTTGTGGCAGAAGTGCCTGCCTTGGGGTCGCGTCGACTGAATGATTTCCTATTTGGTCTACGTTTGGGTAATTGTTTCCTTATTGTATGAGATTTTTGGTGACGGAACTACAAGGTAGCGGCGATTGAGTTATACCTATAATAAAGCCTAATTGATTTATCTAATTATTGTTAATAACTTTATCATATTAACTACATCTATGTATGGCAACGTCTGGCACACCACCCATTCCGCGCGTCAAGGAACGATTGATGGGTTTGTAGAAGCGTTGGTATCCCCCAGTGAGCGGACCCTTGGGTCAACCTAACAAATATCTCATTAAATATTTTTTTTTTTGAAAAGAATATTAAGCATAATATTTTTACTATCATATTTGATATGATAATATCAGATAGCAGGGTCAATCCGTTACATTTAGCATCCGCTTGTTCTTTATTGGTCTTGTCCTTCATCCAATTTTCTTGCGCACACGTCATTCGGAAATTGAAGCGCATTTCGAAAAACTAGGAACATGCAGGTGTGTGATACTGTCCTCATGGGACTAAATCAAGAAGGAAGAGACACGAGGAACAGCAAAGTATAAAGTACCCTCGACAACAGGAAGCGTAAAAAACCATCGTTTCGGCATATCGGCTCACGCACTACAAAAAATACCGCGATGAGCTCGTCTCGACCGTCGGTATACAAATGATATCGGTTTACATGTCTAACCTGGTGCTGATCACCTGAAATACAGACTTCTTTATATTACATTAAATCGGGATTACCGATACGTCAACAACGATAGGGAAATTCCTGTCGAAACACTCGATCGATAAACAGATTTGTCGAACCTTCACAATCAGCGGATGGCACACCCGATAAGTGATGTATATTGCTAAACTGGTCAATAGTGACCACTATGCACACGTTTTTATCAAAACCCTTGATAAATCTAAGCACAAAATGCATAATAATGCACCCCCAGCACACGGAATTCGCGAGCAAACTTTCAGACGGCTCAGTCGCATGCTCAACGCGTTTGACATGTTGGCGCCTTTCTTACGACTGCACATATGACCTCAATTATTTAACATATCTTCCTCCAGCAGATTGGTCGGAACATGACCTAAGGGCTTCAAGCGATTTAGATGTGTGCTTAAAGTATTGTCACAAGCCTCATAGATGATCCTATGCTTCAGGTCCACATAATGATAAAATAATATATGCGGAGGGCCTTCCACATCAGTTTGGGTGGTAATATTGCTTTAAGTAGCGATTTTCAGTGCATATACTATTTATCGGAAATCTCGGTCCAGCTTACCTACGTCCAAATGGGCCAGAAATTTGCTAGTGAAGGTCGATGATGCGATATAGTATATTTTATGACAATGCTGATTATTGTGTGCACTGTTATGCGTTAACCCTATGAGTGCATTTAAATCTGAATCTAAGTTATTAAATATCCAATCTTTTGTAATAAAATTTAGCTCAATCCTCACTGCAATTACGTTTCTAAGTTACTGTGCGATCACCGCCGTCGGCCATTAAAAGATTAGGTAGAAAAGCTTAAAACGTCAAGGCGTATTATCTTCCTGTACGGGATAGCAAAGACAATTTTGTTTTATACACGAGCCCATGTTGTCCACCAATAAAATCATTAGTGCAAGAGAGGGATAGAAACTTAAGCAAGCTCAAACTAAGCGGAAACATTTTGTGAACTCAGGGGGAATAGTAGGGGACTATGTTGTTTGAATCATAATAAACAGGTCACAGAGTCTGAGCACATGTCATCTGACTTTTAGTTTATCGCCACTTGGTTTTTTGCATACTGTATTTGTGTAGAGTTAAAAAATCAATCGATCCTTGCACATCGAAGCAGTATTTGATATTGGGTAGATCGCAAAAATAGAATTAATATGGGGCCTTTACTATTAAACTAGCACCAATTAAAATCACAGCACCACTTCAGTAAAAATACATAACTATGTTCTACCCCGAATCCCGCAATAGCATAAGTTAGGGCTCCGACCCAGGGTCATTGGTCAGGTTCAGACCTCGACCCAGGACCCGGACCAGCCGGGTCAAATACCGGATCGACTCAACAAAAAAAACTGGTCCGGGTCGGAGCCCTAGCATAAGTAATATATTCCAAAATTTTCGGGGTCACGCCGAGGACAAATCCAAGACTCTCTACGTTTTGCAACCTCCTCAGGCATAGAATCCCGGTGGCCGAAGTGGGTATGTGTTTGTCTTGAAGATACCATCGCGCGGCAACTAGTCGCTCGGACGGCAGACTAGAAGGATTTTGAATTATAGAAGCTGTTACGTAAACATTTAAAGAGTCCGCTACCTACTTCATAGTTCGTATTGAGATATAGTAATAGATGAATGTGCGCAACCGGGCATCTTATAGTCCATGCTCCCACTTATACGCAAATTTATCAGATATAGATTGAGGCTGAAGGTAACGCAATAATTTCCTTACTGATGGGCTAAATTTTTGTAACTAACTTAACGGTTGTATCATAAATACCGGTAGAAAACATGATCGTTTGGAATGGTAAATTTTATCTGGAGTCTACATTTGAGCTTGTTGTGGAAGCAATGACTGATGATCAAGTTAGTTCGACTGTCCGCGCAAGCGGCAAAAGAAACATATAAGGTGGAAAATATCACTGCATGCACCGTCGTTGTGGAAGCAGTGCCTTGTGTGCGTTCTTTACATGCATAAAGATACACGTCCAAAGATAATCTACAAATAATCACTGGAAAATATTGAGAGCGTCACGTACATATTTGGCTCTGTAAAACCAACGGATTCGACCAATCACTCGTGTTACTATCCGATCTTAGTAAACAGCAGACATTTTATAGCTCCTAATTTTGTACCGAAACGTCTACTTCTTCTCAATGAGGTTTACGATCGCTTAACAGGATAATTATCTACGAACACAGTTGTGTTGGAAAATGATATTTCGTATCTAGCCGGATACTAGAAATAAGCCCGTTAAGTCTTTTACTTAGTCCTATGTTAGCCTGTATGTGATGTAGTTTTAGAATTTTAGATGCATAGGTAAACCCGTAGCAGCGGCAGAGCTGCTGCGCTGAGAGATCACTTTGCGATCGGTAAGCTGATGAGGAGGCTTGCGGTGGAGGGTCGAAACGTGTATGGCACGCGCCCGAAATAAGAGTCCATTTGTCATGGGTTTTTTAGCTTTCTAGAGGTTGTGGCAGTCCAGGTTCTAAAATATTTATCCCTGAGACATGTATTTGGTATTGTGAACCGCACCTAGATCGATAGATACACTTTCGCGAGACACCTGAATGCTATTCCACTCCTCTGTCACGCCTTCACTTGGCTCTTGGAGCATTAAACTTGTCAACAGCAGGAACACCACATATAGTGGACCATACAAATATAGACAACTGGTGCAAAATTTCAAATGAGGCACGATTCCGTTGGCTCCAGATAAGATTTTTTATCAGATTAATCTTTAATATTCAAACAATGCAGAATTAGTTGATCGGATAAAACTCGACGACCATATTGGTAGCATTTCTAACTACGACTCAGAAAAGTCTTTGTATCATTATGGTGCACGTTTGGTAGAGCAGAGAGAATGAAGCCAGAGGGACTTACCTGTAGGATGGGTGTATCGAGGGATATCGCTTGGAATATCCATTGTCAAAATATTTCTCATATCCATCGGGTATCACTTAATCGCCTCAACCGTGTTTTTCCTTCTCCTGCAGTATTACCTAATCAGGCAACAGTAACTCATAATTAGACTATCATAGGAATACAGAAGAACCCCTATTAGCTCATACAATTGGGCTGATATAAAAATATCCACAAGTAGAGGATATTAAGTAAAAGGGGTTGAATTATCACGTGTTCTCCATTTTTAAAAGGGGTGTATGGTTTCCACGTATTCTAAAATTTGCAAGATTAATCTATCAGAAACAATAACAAAAGCAACATGAAGTCCCTACAAGCCAGCCCAGAGCCACTGCCCACTACTGTAGCATTCGTGTGTCTCTCCTGAAATGCCTCCTAAGACTTCATACATAGTCATGACAGATGCTCCATCCCCCACACAACGAGAACTAGCTTCCTGGGTTGAGTCTACGTTTGGCAAGAACGTCACGCAAGGCACGATTTCTAATACGCTCAAGCGCTCTGCAGAACTGCTTGCTGCCTCCGGCACTGCAAACCTAAGTGGGAAAAGCCATAAGGCCGTCAACTATCCTATGATGGAAAACGAGCTTTTGGAGTGGTTCCAGACATACCAGGGCGAGGTTGCGATGAGAGGGGGGGCTGCTCAAGTCCACAGGAGCGTTCTACCTTCGACGACTTTACCCGGATGCTTACCAATTTGAGTTTTTCAATGGCTGGATGGAAAGTTTCGAAAGTCGGTATGGCATTAAATCGCACCGTCGCTTTGGTGAGAGTGGTTCAGTCGACATGGTACTCATAGAACAAGCGAGACCTGGCTTGCGAGAAATTCTTGACAAATACGAGTAGAAGTACATCTACAATATGGACGAAACAGGCCTATTTATTCGTATATAGGTAGCCTATCTAAGATTTACTGATACTTTATTAATACCACATACTAATTCTTGAATGTACTCTAGGCTGATAATTCGCTCGCAAGCATATAACTGGAAGGGCGAAAGCAAAGCAAGGAACGGATCACAGCCGTTTTCTGAAGTAATGGCGACGGTACAGAAAAACTACCACTATGGATCCATTGCAAAATATTTGAATCCAAGGTGTTTTAAAAACATGAATCGTGACAATCTCAGCTGCGTATACCGTGCAAACATGAAGGCTTTAATGACACGAATAATTTAGATTGAATCGATTGAGTAGGTCAATCGCAAAATGAGCGGCCAAAGTGTCGTTCTGCTGATGGACAACGGCGCTGCGCACATCGAGTCGATGACCTGCCACCACTAAGCAATACCAATGTCCACGTAACATGACAGCATGTTCCGAGCTTGGGGAAAAACACCTGAGGACACGCCGTGACAATGTGAGCTTCAAATACACGCTGTGGTAGCTGCAAGACGGTAAATGTCCATTATATATCTTGAGCATAAACTGTATTGCCCTACTTGAACTGAGCACGCTACCATATGTAAAATACAGCGGGATTTTCTTTCGTGTCACTTATATTGTCGCTGCGATCGTAGGATTCACTACTGTGGTCGTCGTTATAAGAGAAAAATTTGAAGGATAGGCCCACGTAATCGTATGGTAAGTAGAAGCAACTTTTGGGGTCGGACGCTTTCCTCGTTCTTTATATATAAACATATATATGTATGTATATTTACATATATATGGATTTTTAACGGGAGCAACGAACAGTTCTTCACATACATGAAAACATATTACTCACCAAAATAATGAGATATGTAAATTTAGAGCAGGCAAATAGTAGCAATTCTATTCCCCTCTTAGCCTCAGCCTTACCGCGGTCTGCTTTCGCTGTCTTCTCACGAGGAGGAACATACTCGATTATTTTGATGATCTTCCATTTCTGCAGTACTTAGAGAGGCTCCTTGTGTATTCGCTGATTAAAATCACCTTGTGTTCCCAATATACATAAATATCATATCACAATCTGCCTCTATGTCCCCTGGCTGTCTGCAGGCTTCAGCGAGAGTGGCACGCATTCGGCACCTATTTCGGCGTTTTCGACAGCACATTTGGATACTAAAACGAAGACCAGAAGCGCTTCCAGATAATACGAAATGGTAAAAACGATGAACAAACGTAAAAACCAATATCGTCACAGATGTATTCAAATATGAGTAGCGGCGACCGACTTATTCCAAGTATCATCTAGTTTTATGTAATCGTTGCCTTATTGGGTAATATGCCGACGACAGAACAACAAGGTATCGGCAATCGACCGATTACCTATCGGTATCAACACTTTGCGCCCAATTTGTACTCTTGATCGGGCGTGACCAATAATATCTGCATCGTATTATACGTATTTTAGCTCGGTCAGGTACGCGTATGACGCAAGGTAAGAAATTGATATGGTTCGCGAGTCGTAAGCATGAGAGATCACCTTGTTCTATAGTCGTGATCCATATAAAGTGGCGGAAGTGAGTGGCCATAATGAAGAATTAGAGGATATAAGCGATACGCTTCAAGAAAGTGATGGCACCACAGTACTAGTATGTTTAGATATGTCAATGTCAAAATGGATTCTGATGATTCTTGTTTAGCACTAAAGTCAATCCTCGGATAAATCATATAATCATAACTCATAAGTCGTACAACTTATACAAATTGCGTTCCACAATGCTCGTTCTATGGTCGCTAACTCACAAACTCGTAGCTCATAACTTTCGGAAATATATGAGTTTTCCGAGGGACAAAAATCATACGAATATACTCCTGAGCTAAGTAAATCATATTCCTGTATAAAAATGCACAATTGAAGGATGACTAATGGTATGGGTGTACTTAAATAGTGAATACAAGGAATTAGGGTGCTCTGAGTGGTGGCAGCCATACGGATGGACATCTGAAGTACCATCCGCACTGGCATGAAAGGAATAGAGATCCGTATTTAAATAAAAAAGAGAAGTAAACTGTTATTGAATTATTTTTAATCTTCCTTTTTTTCAAAAAAAAAACAATTCTGACTTTCTATTTCTTGAGACCCTCAATCACTTTCTCTAAATCATATTATAAGGGGTTCCCCCTGTGCCTTGAGTAAGCACTGCCGTTCCAAATTATTGATTGCCGGTGTGCTCAAAAAGGAGACACACAGTTGATCTCATTCGAGGGGAAGATGCTGCACTAACTTAACAAGTCCAGCAGATTCAACCTTACCTTCTGAGCCATTCACCGAACATCAGCAAACCACTTTTCTTGAAGCCGGCGATCATGAAGGTTGGTTTCCACGCAGCAGGTCTGCGCGATCCTACGAGGCAGACACGTCTCCAAGCAAACGACGTTTTTCCACCGCCTCTTCTGCTTGTGGGTTGATCGCCATCACTTGATTATCGCTGATGACGTTACCCTTCTTCCGGTACTCAAAAATGTACCTTATCCGATCCATCTGATTACGGAAGGCAACGGGTCAACTTGGCTTCTCTCCAACAGCGTCCAGAAGACTAGTCTCCGATGAGATCGGCATCATGCGAAAAATCTCATCGGGTCTCGCATTTGATGTTAGCCACACTCGATTCATCAGCAGCAACGTTTCTTCTAAATCCGACGGTCTCGAGCTAGCTCTTTTGCAGCAGATCAGCGCGTTTGTTCATCTCGGGTTGGTATCGGAGCCAATGGAAAAATTCCACCACCTCGACCTCAGGAAGGCTGTTTACCAACAATTCGATCACTTGATCATCGGTGAAGTCTCGCCCTTTCGATCGACACTCGAACACATAGTCTATCCAAAGCTCGAGCATCAAACAACTGGCGAACTGACTTCACTGATCCCCGACGGCTCTCATTTTCTGCGACGAGATGGGCATAATGTAATAAACCTCTTTAGGATCCACCTCTGATAGCCGCCACAAATCAAACATCAGGCGCAACTTTCCTTCTGGATCCAGCAACCTCAGAGCATGCATCTTCTGCAGCTCGTCAGCGAGGCCCTTCATGTCAGGTTTCTTTCGAAGCCAATGAAAAAAGTTCACCAACTGGACCTCAGATCGGCCATCGCCCACCAACACATCGATCACTTGGTCTACGCTGAAGTCTGGCCATTTGAGTCGGTACTCGGATACGTAATCCAGCAAATGTCTAAGCTCGGAAAGATCACGGGCCACGATAAAATATCACTTACCACACCGGTAGAGCTTTTCTCCGCTGAGAGAGGCATCATGTGGTAAGCTTCTGTAGGAGTCACCTTTGACCCTAGCCACACATGGAAGACCAATGGCAAAAGTTTCGGCTCTTCAGCAAAAAGAGCCCTCTGCATCATTGCGGCGCGCTCTTTCAATTCAGGGACGCCCCACAGCTGATGAAAAAGTTGCACCAGTTCCTCTCCGCGTCCTCCTTGAATCAAACTCGTAACCGAGTCATCACCACGAAAGAACTGGTCAGGCATGTGGAATTGATAAGCCACTGCTCCAGTTGCTTCTCAGTAACGATGTTCGTCTGCTCGCAGATCTTGACAAGCTTGAAACTGTCGGTTGGAAGAACGCGCGGGACCGTAAACCATTCATTCCATCGCGTACGGTGCACGGCGTTAACTAGAACAGATGAGGGCGGTAGAACGACAGCTCGCTCCTCTTTTCCCTCCTGTTTGTTGTCAGCCTCGTCCACACTTTCATCTTGTAGCTGCACGGGCATTGGCTTGACGGACGCGTTCACCTCCTCACATGGAGAAATAGTGGACAAGTTCAGAGCAGCAGCGGTGATGGGTGTACCACCCGAAGCTGTCGATTCAGCCTCCCGTAGTAATATAAAGGCGAGCGAAGGCCAGAGTGGACGCATGACGGCGTCTGATGGCTACACGACAAACTGCAGAATGAAAGGTGGGGAGTCCGTTTAGGCGACAAGATGTGGAGAACGTAGTGCATCTTCTTTCTCCAGGCGATCTGATCCATGTACCCCTCCGTCTACGCTAGTCCGAAATTCGAAATTTTAGTATTTTTTGCGGGAGAAAAGAGACCGTTGGTGTAATTCAAATTTGAGTTTTTGTTGCGGGGAAAAAATTGCGAGCCGAAGGGTGAAGCTATTAGTGACTGTGCGCTAGGTTGAATGCCGAACTTTTAAATCGTACTTATCTCTGCGTGTGTCTGTAAATAACGCGGTTAGGTGTACCTTCCACGTAATAAGTGCGATCTAGCCTGTCCCCATCATAGGTCGATTAGTACGATAGATGTCACCCTTTGGGTACGTCACTAATTGCGACCGCATATATAGTAAAAGACGTACGACTAAAGCACGCATGCGATTAGCTCAAATGTCGTACGAAATTAAAAAAACTAACGAAAATTAAAAAGATAACGCACGGCTCCTCAGAGCTCAGAAGTTGTTGCATATCCGACACAACAGAATCAGCACCTATATCAGCATCTTTACTACCAGTTGTTGTGCAGCAACCAGGTTGTCCATCCACTAGAACTAAGGATGGGAAGAAGGCTTCTCCCTGTAGGTAC
Source organism: Hyaloperonospora arabidopsidis Emoy2 (assembly GCA_000173235.2). Taxonomy (NCBI): domain Eukaryota; phylum Oomycota; class Peronosporomycetes; order Peronosporales; family Peronosporaceae; genus Hyaloperonospora; species Hyaloperonospora arabidopsidis. Next base: position 143,383 of record JH598301.1, read on the forward strand.
GCCAGAGTCTTCAGAGTCGGCAAGAAGTAAGCTTCGACGTCTAAATAGGCGGCGCGCTCAAATTTTACGCGCCAGACGTGCCTCCCCATCGAGTGACACCGCTACAATTGCTCTTCGAGAGCAGGCAGCAGTAGGCAAGTTGACCTGGGCTAATAATTATTGTCCCACCTTCATCTATACCCTGTAATTGTATGTGTATTTATCGTGTTTGGTTGAATTATGGTTTATTAGAATGTCATGAATCGTTTTTATAAATAAATGATCGTAACCTTTATCTTGTCGGAAGTGTATTAAAAAGCGTTTTAAAATTACCGATAGACTTTTAGGATTACATAAAACAAGAACTTAACTATTCCTATTTATCCATAAAAATGGTAGCTATGAGAGCTAGGCGCGCAGCGGAAACAGAATCTCAAAGGCGAGCTCGCCTTTCTCACGAAAATCTAGGTATGTGGTGATTAATACATAAACTTGCGAATGATACGATGCTACAATCCTTTTTTGTGTGTCTGATATTTATACCTTTTCCTCGACATTATCAAGCAACCGTCACTAGCCGTCAATCTGAAACAGTAGCTGAGTCTCTAGCTAGACATGCTCGGAACAGTCAAGGTTTGTGTATGCTTAATGTATTTGTCCTTATATTTCAGTATCATCTAATCTTTTCTAATATCAATCAGGAACCGCTGCTCCCACCACAATGAAACAGAAACAGAGTCTCAAGCTAGACATGCTCGAAACAGTCAAGGTTTGTATACGCTTGATGTATTTATACGTATTTTTAATCTCAGCTAAGTCTATTCTAATTTCAATCAGGACCGCCGCGCGACGTCAAACTGAAACAGTAGCTGAGTCTGTAGCTAGACATGCTCGGAACAGTCAAGGTTTGTGTATGCTTGATGTATCCGCATGTGTTTTTAATTTCTATCTAAATCTTATTTAATATATTGTCTAGCAACTGCCTCACGCCGCCAAAGTGATCCAGAAGCTGAATCCGTAGCTATACATGCTCGGAACAATCAAGGTTTATATATGCTTGATGTATTTGCACATGTTTGTAATTTTTATCTATTTTTTATGCTTCGTTTAGCAACCACTGCACGCCGCGATACTGAAACAGAAGTTGAAGCTCAGGCTAGGCGTGCTCGTGATAGTCGAGGTACATGTATGCTTTTTAAATGTCCATATATACAAACCTATTGTATCTATTATAACACTTTATGCGAATACCTAACTCGTCCTAAAAGTTTAAAGCTAGTGCAGCTCGTCGTAATACAAGATCGGAAGATCAGCAACCACTTACAAGTCTATAAGACAGGGAGGCAAGAAGATTACTACACGTAAACGATGCAACCGAACCTGTTATCGATATAGTATCGAAGACCGAATATCTGGATCAGTTTGATGCGGCTAAAAATGGCCCCTTCGTGAGAAAGAATGGTGTCGTAAAGCCGTGCGAAGGTTCCATTTGAATATGCGCAAGTACAATCCAATGTCATTGTTCAAACTGTCGTGAACTGTGGCCCACTACCGACGTGACGTACGCTCCATAAAGTTATGTTTGTAGATGCTGCAAGAGATATATGCTATACTGCGTTTTATATAGGTTACAATTTTTATTACTGATACGGAAATTATAATTTGTATAGGTTCTGCTGGAAATTGTTTTGGCTGTGAAAACGACATGA
>JH598301.1:163521-211226 GCA_000173235.2 Hyaloperonospora arabidopsidis Emoy2
TAATGAATCACCAGGTATCATGTCGTTTTCACAGCCAAAACAATTTCCAGCAGAACCTATACAAATTATAATTTCCGTATCAGTAATAAAAATTGTAACCTATATAAAACGCAGTATAGCATATATCTCTTGCAGCATCTACAAACATAACTTTATGGAGCGTACGTCACGTCGGTAGTGGGCCACAGTTCACGACAGTTTGAACAATGACATTGGATTGTACTTGCGCATATTCAAATGGAACCTTCGCACGGCTTTACGACACCATTCTTTCTCACGAAGGGGCCATTTTTAGCCGCATCAAACTGATCCAGATATTCGGTCTTCGATACTATATCGATAACAGGTTCGGTTGCATCGTTTACGTGTAGTAATCTTCTTGCCTCCCTGTCTTATAGACTTGTAAGTGGTTGCTGATCTTCCGATCTTGTATTACGACGAGCTGCACTAGCTTTAAACTTTTAGGACGAGTTAGGTATTCGCATAAAGTGTTATAATAGATACAATAGGTTTGTATATATGGACATTTAAAAAGCATACATGTACCTCGACTATCACGAGCACGCCTAGCTTGGTAAGTACCGCGTGGAGCAGAGACATCATGAACAAGCCTTTCAATGTGATCTCAGGGTTCAGAGAGTGCCGAATTTGTCCAGTGTCACTGTCGCAAAAGCAGCGTCCCCTCAAGTTGTTTCTAGATGGAGGGTGCTGCGAGAACATCAAGTTGCCCTCCTGGCTCAAATTCAGTGAGGTCGTGCAAACCAAGGTTATGGTTCTTCCTACGCTGCCTTTAAATGCTCTTAAGCAACGCAAGACTCTTGACGTGAACCGTTGAATCTTCATGCGCGAAGACTTACGGAACATTGAATTGTACAACCATTCCAGATGTATACTGCATTATTATATGGTAGTATTCGGCAATAATTTGAGTAATACTATATATTTGTTGCTTTTCATGATATTTGTGCTTAGCGCACTGTCGTCTATACTCGCGCGCTTAGCTTCTTAAACACTTAGAGCAATAGAACTCTTTTTGATCTCTTGTTTCTGTTTGAAAATTGCTGATTTTTGCGCTAACGTCAAGACGATTTAAAAAAATTGAAAATGTTACTCAGCCACCACCCTTTCACTAATCAGCCACCATCCACAAATAATAGATATGATTTTATATTATTTTTCAAAAACAATGCCATAAATTGGTCACGCAAATATACAACATTGTAAAATCCATTAAACATTTGTTTCACAAAATATTGTGCTGGGTGCTTTGATCTAGACGCACAACTTGTGTTTGATCTTAATTGGTGGCGGCACTAAGTATGTACTTATATTGTTCATTCTGTGGCTATGTCGTTCATTTTGTGACTAAAAGACCAGAAAGAAGGATATGACCAGTTTCTTGCAGATGAAGGAAATGCGGGATGTTTTTGCTTCTGGTTCCGCGTGGGCACATAAACCCAATATAAATGGTACGAATGTATTGCTATACGGGTCGCTATCTACGAAATTAGACAAGTTATCCTTACATGCGATCAAGGGCATCGTGCTCGGATGTGCCAATTGGGGTCAAGACTCGGCTTTATAAGCACAAGAATCGATATGTAACCGTCAATAATTAGTTTGGCAAACTTATGATCCGTGATCGGCACGACAAGAGACGGAGATGACGAAGCTCACCTGGCACTGAACAAACACTCAGTGCTACGGCTAGAAGGAGCATGTTGGCCGTGTCCTTTTTGTGTTGATGAGGGGTTGACTAGGAGCAGGGTAAAATAAACATTTCACGGCACCGTCTTTTTATTGCCTAACCCTTTTGTGCGTTTGGCAACAATGCGTAGCCTTATTATTGTGCATGGGCTTCAATTGGTGATTTTGCGTCCTCCAATAATCGAACGCAATCTGGGCGGTGGCTCAAGACTTTCTATTGTAGTAAGCGCTGAATAAACAAACTTGGAATTATTTTAGATGGCAGCAAAAGACAGACATAGGTGCGATAATAAAAAAGGTTATTGTTAAGTACACTCCACTTTATACTAGATACACCCACCCTATACACCACACCACATATGGTTTGTTCAACAAAATTTTGCGCCACCGTACCTCTGTATGACTGATATTGCTCAACAACATGAATCTGTTGTACAAATGTTAAGTGATTTACTAACCAAACTTCATATAGCATGCAATGGACGACTGAACCTCTTTGCCTTCGTAAAAGACTTTACCAACGACCACAACGAACTCGCACTACATGTCGGATACATCTGGGTTGCTATTTGTATCTTTCAAAAATGGCAACAGCCAGGTTTCAGCCTAAGCAAGGTACATAAATGAATGAAACACAGGCTGACGTTCCACGGAACGTAATTTAATACATCCGTCGCAGCGATAATTAACTCCCTGAAAATGAAGTTGTATCAGACAGCTATGTGTATTTTGATTAAACTTATCCTATATCAGCGTTAGGACCAAGTCATTGCCTGTCAAGGATAGCTTTCTTGGTAAATCGCTTAACAATTGTACGACAAATGCAGATTATTGTGCGATAGTGGTTGTACATAGATATGGCGGCACACATTTCGTCGTACAGCCGTATTGTGGTGTGGTATGGATAAATATCATCAAATCTACGACCACACTTGAATTACGTATTAATTTTATTGACTAATAGGGTGACCGTAGTGATATAAAACCCTTCATAAGCAAATCAAAGTGGTCAAATGAAATAGTTATAGCCAATCAGAGAGTAGATGAACAATTAAAGCTCTCGCAGCTATCTCTCCGACGTATCAGGTCGGAGCGAGCAGTGCTGTTATGGCTGAATATCGTCACTTCTCCGACCTGACTTAGTGTTTGTAAGCGACGGACGAGCGAATAAAATTAAAGCACTGTATTTATATTCAATCAAAGAGAATATAAACATGTTTTTGGCCAGTATAAAACGTGTAGGGGTACGGGAGTAGGGTAAGCCTGCCGCTCCAACGTATTGGGTCGGAGGAGAACGCCAGATATGGGTATGTAAAATACAAAACTTAAGTCACGGGTGTATCAATAGCATATTTGCGTGCTGTCCGACTTCAGATGATTTTGCCGATCTGTAGCCTGGAAACTCCAAGCGATCCAGAGCAACTGCTGTGAAGGCATTCTTGCGGTTTCTATAGTCTGATAATGCAAATATAGAGTATGTCAAGGGCTGCATTCAGCGGGACGAATCTGGGTAGTGCTTTGTGTCTGTAATGGATAGGTTCGGTATGCATCTTGCATTTCACGAAGGCAGAGCAAGCAAGTCGCTTGCGAGAAATTCTTGCACACAATACTACCGACAAAATAAGCATTGGTTGCTAGATCAGTGTCCGCAGCAGCGTGCTATACTAGACTCACGGCTACTCAAAATGGGAAGAACACTAGAGAACTACTGTGTCAAGAGAGAAGATGGCTGGTTTGTAAAGAAGGTCAATGCGTGAACGAAGACTGACTTGAGGCGGATGGTGTATTATTTGTATTTAAATGCATGCTCGTCTAGTGACTATCAGGATACTGCTTTGCTGCGCCTTCTTTGGTACCTATTTGGGCGTGCTTCGGACTTGACGCTCGTCCTCAAACAAAATGTCTTGATCAATACGAGCGACGTGATTTTCGTACGCTTTATTTGTATGAAAACGTGAGTAGAGCGGGGACTCTCCATCTTCCCCACCGACTATTTCGCCACGTGCTCGCTGCACGCCATCGCTCTGGCGCTTATCACATGGCAGCGCCGTGTGCCGACCTTCTAGACAATTTACCTGCTCAACCAGTGAGCACCGCAGTCAGATTCGGCCCTGAGACGCCGCTTCTTAACGTTCTCGACCACCCGGAGGCTTCCTGCAACCTCCAATCTGCTGCTGCCTCAGGTAAAGACATCTCACCGACAATCCACAGCCACGTTAATCACCTCCTCGTCCGCTTAGCCACTCTAGCTCAAGTGGAGCAGCAGCTCACGTCACACTCGTTCCTTCGTGGCGGTGCGCAGCACGCGAGAAGCTGCGCGCTACGCGCGGCCGCGTTGGATCTTCGACCGCGGCGCCTGGAACGTGAGTACGACAAACAAAGCGTTTGATTACGTATTCAAGACCATGAACCTGGACCACGAGGTTGCGAAGGTGTTGAGCGGCTGGAAGCCGAATCCGTTTCGCTCACGGACTTAAGGCTCTTCGACGCTCAGACTCAGTACAGTATACGCGAGGTACATGCGCTGCTCGTCGCGACCTGTCAGAGCCTCAGCGCAAAAGAAGTACAACGTCAGCCAGCGCGTCATCGACGTGCTAATGGCGTACCTGATTCTGCATTTCCCACTTCTTAAAGAGGCAAACCCCAACGTACCAGATGTAAAGCGCTTGGAAACTTACGTACTGGAGTCTGGTAGCACCCTTGCCGATTTGCTTGCGTGGTCCACGCATCTCGCCACGCTACCTGTACAGAGGTACATATGGAAGAAGAAGAAGAAGATGATGATGAAGAGAGGAAGAAGAACCAGCAAACAAGCCAAGCACAGAGTCTGAAGAACGCAAAATCATTCGCCATCAAGCTTCTGTGATTAAATACTTTATCCAAAATGCAAAACGCCAAGACGAACTCATGGATGCGCTCGAAGCTAAGCTCAACGAATCGCGGACCTTAATATAAAACAAGCGCAGAGAGGAGAATGTAAACGTCATCAATTCTACAAAGCACAGAAAGTAGTCGTCGTTAGCTCACCTCCACTCAGTGTAGTCAGAGTGGTACGCGTGTTCCCCGCGCTTATGGAGTGCCCACGGAGAGAAGCAGAAGAAGTCGGACTCGAAGCTGTTTCTCGAGACAGGCTTCACACTGGACGAGCACATGCCGACGTACCGCAACGACTTATTGGAGCTCGGCTTGCAGTCAGAAGCAAATATATTGAAGTTCCTTTGCGAGCGCGGTATTCATTCGAAAGGCGCCAATGCTGTCGTGAAGCAGATGCGCGCGCTCCATCTAGCCGACGAGCTGAACGGCAAAATTCAGCGCTACCGCAGTCTTCTCTGGTCTGGCGCGATCGTTGATCCTGCTCCTGGATTCACACAAGACATTTTTGAAGAAGTGTAAAGCAAATCAATTAGACTCACACGCATGTCATTACTTTCATTCATAAATTCGTAATAAAAACACATTCGCACGTACAGAAGCAGAAGCTGGATGGGTGGTCTAACTTAGACACTGAAAGAGGTACTACTGTGTGTAGCGCACGCGCAGCCCGCGCTCGTTCATGACCGCAAATTCTTAACATCGTAGACGGCAGCTGTCTTTGGCTCGTTACGGTAGGCATCATGCGTTCTGTATCGTTTCTCTTTCGTCTTGCAAGCCATCGTGCGGATGAGCGTGTTGGCCAACTGTATCAAGGCGACGTACAACGCTGAGCAAAAAATGATGGGTGGTCACAATTTCGATACATAATAAGTACGACGTACCTAATGTGTACCTATTGTACGATACGTCGGAGGGTCGGACTTTTCATGGTATGGGTGTGGTGTATGGGGTATATTTAGTAAAAGAGGGGTGTATCTAACAATACCCATAAAAATGATTGGGCTTGAAAACGCTCAGCCTTAATTTCATCCACTTAAATGCAAAGTTTTAAAAACAAATATAAAATCATATTAATTATTGGTGGGTGGTGGATGATTAACGAAAGGGTGGTGGATGAATAACGTTTCCCATTAAATTTTGCTTAGGGTCTCGATTTCCAGCAATATTCATTCCGCTACGTTAGTTGCAAGAGGAAGGTGAGTGTTCGTATGTACCTGCTGTTGGCGGAAAGGTGTTCGTTTTTATTCCTTGTCTGACCATTCAGGGATTAAAATGGTCGTTGCATTTCTTTTTATTGACCAATCAGTGCATCGTAAGCGCGAGGAGGTGGATAGTTATAGTGAGGGGGTGGATAGTTATAGTGAGGGGGTGGATAGGTATGGCGACGGGGTGGATGCTTAACGCCTTCCTAAATGTTGGTGTGGTGTATTTAGAGTTACCCATTGAACAGCGTCAGCTTTTGCAGCAGCCGACCGTGATCTATTATCCGCCAATGAAAACGTTCTTTCCGATTTTTTTTGTTGACAGAGGACTAGTTAAGTAGCAGATTCTATGTAAGGAGCATCTGCATGGCACCAAAATGGGTATGTATGCTGGCACACTTGGCTGTAGAATGGGGTTAACGGCACTCGCACGTACGCGCTAGTGCTTTTGATAGAGGGAATCGCACGGCTTCTGTGAGCCACTGGCTTGTTAGCGTATCATTCTTACCATCACATGAGAACACTCGGTGTCAGCGGGACACTTGTCTTCATGTGCCCATCCGAATATAAGATCGTGTCTAAATTAGCCCTCGCTGCAATCCCCGACGCTATTTTCGTGACTACGTCTGCATCTCCCACCAGTGTGCGCACTACATGTTAACGAGTGTTTACAGCATTCGCTGACCCCCTACTTCTTTGACGTGTCATAAATCACCATTCCCGCAGTAATCGGTATCTTACCGGGTGTTTACACGCTGCCCTGCAAGACGTGTTAAGCCTAGAGTCTATGGGCAGCGAACGAATGGACACACGAGTCGTCGATTTTGCTCGTGTTTGATTGATAGATTCGGTAGTGCTATTGAAGGCCAGAAATTTGGATCAGCCAATCGATCAGCGTTAAGGCGGCTGCACTCATTCTGAAAGGTTTGAATGGAGCTAATCCATTGGCCAATAATTGTACTTATGACTGGAATATTGAACTTACGAAAAGCAGCTGGAATTGCAGAAGTCATGGGCCCAGTCTTCCTCCTGCAACACAATGGTCACCAACCGTGGACCAGATGAGTACGTACAGTGACAGGTCTCTCGAAGGTAGAAGATGCATCGCCTTCTTCAAAATCTCACCTATTGACTATAAGCACGGTCCCTTCACTCCCGCACATACCAGATATCCGATCCTGGACGAGTGTAGATGGGTACAGGGACCAGATCCCCCGGAGGTAGAAGATATGCTACGTGGTCCATATCTCGTGGCTGAATGGAGGGGAGGAGCTCACACCGTTCATTCTTCAATTAGTATTGTAGCCATCAGTCGCCCGTCATGCGTCCACTCTGGCCCTCATTCGTCTTCCTTCTACTAAAGGAGGCTGAATCGACAGCTCCGGGCGGTACTCCCACCACCGTTGCTGCTCCGAATTTTTCCTCTCTTCCTCCTCGTGGAGAGGTGACCGCGTCCGTGAAGCCAATACCCGTGCAGCTACAAGATGAAAGTGAGGGCAAGATTGGCGACAAACAGGAGGGAATAGAGGAGCGGGTTGGCCTTTCACAGCCCTTATCCGTTGTCGAGGGAGCAGCGCACCATGGGGGATGAACGGATGGCTCTCGGCCCCGCTGGATCATTTAATCGACAGAAGTAAGATTTCCAAGATCTGTGAGGAGTCGAACATCGTCAATGAGGATCAAGTGACGCAGTGGCTCATGAAGTTCCGCACGCCTGGCCAATCCTTTCGTGGTGATGACTTGGTTAGGGGTTTGATACGAAGCGAACACGGGGAAGAGCTGGCGCGACTTTTTCAACAGATGTGGTTCCTCCCTGAATTTAAAGAGCGCGCCGCAATGATGCAGAGGGCTCTTTTTGCTGAAGAGCCAACCCTTTTGTTATCGGTCTATGCTGTATGGCTAGAGGCAAAGGTGACTCCTGCAGAAGCTTTCCGCATGATGCCTATCTCAGCGAAGAAAAGCGCCGACCGTGATCTTTTGGGAGCTTGGACATTGGCTGGTATATGTACGCGACTACCAACTCAAGTGGAACGACTTCAACCACGACCAAGTGATCGACGTGCTGGTGCGTGCTGGCCTACCTGAAGAACAGTTGGTACAGGTGTTTAATGAAATTCGGGGCATAACGGTTAATGAACGCGACCAGCTCAACTTTAACGACCTCAGCGACGACCAAGTGATCAACGTGTTGGTACGTACCGGCCTTTCTAGGTCAGAGTTGGGTGCCGGCCTACCTGGGAAAGGGTCGATGCAGTTATTGAATCGGCTTCGGGTCATAGCTGACATGATAACGCTCGTTGACGCGTTGCAAAGGCGTCTGGTCCTAAGATCCCAGAAACCACTAGAAATGTTGAAGCTGATGTTTAACGCATGGTTGGACTTTAAGGTGGATCCAATCGAAGTTTATCACATGATGCCTATCCCAGCGCAGAAAAGCTTAATTGGTCCCATCGAGAAGCCAGAAAGTCTGGACGTTCCTTATCCGATGCTCGGACTTTGGATAGACTACGTTGTCGAGTACCGAAACAAAGGGAATGACTTCAGCGATGATCAAGTGATTAATATGCTGGTGGGTGAGGGCCAATCTGAGGTCGAGTTGGTGAGCCTTTTCAATTGGCCTCGACGAAGCCCTAAAATGAAGGAAACAGCTGACCTGCTCCAGAAGAAGTTGGCTCTAAGGTCGTCGGCTCCATCAATAACGTGTGGGCATCTGATCGATGCGTGGAAGAAATCAGCAGTGAGCCTTGAAGATGCTTACCACATGATGCCTATCTCATCGGAGAAAAGCTCTTGGGTCGCCGCCGAGGAGGAGTCAAGTACGCCCGCCAGTTATCAGATGCTTGAACTTTGGATCGACTATGGTTACAAGTACCCATCTGCGAGTCCCAGCCCTTGGGATGATCGAGTGATCGAAGTGTTGTTGGCGGACAAGCGACCTGAGGAGGAGCTGGTGAACTTTTTTAATTGGCTTCGAGGCAGACCCAATACGAAAGAACGCGCTGACCTGCTGCAGAAGAAGCTCGCTTTAAGGTCGATGACTCCGTTAAAAACGTTGCAGCTGATGTTTGGTGTGTGGCGGAAATCTAACGTGGATTTTGAAGATGCTTACCACATGATATCCATCTCAGCGGAGAAAAGCTTCCGGGATGTTGTCGCTACGACGTCAAGCTGGCCCGCCAGGTTTTCGAAACTCCAACTTTGGATAGAGTATGTTTTCGAGTCGGGGAATCTCAACACTGACTATGGTCGAGTGATCGCAGTTTTGCTGGCAGACAAGTGGCCTGTGGAGGAGCTGGTGAGCTTTTTCAATCGGCTTCGAGGCACTCCCGATATGACGAAAACAGCTGACCTACTACAGAAGGAGCTCGGTTTAAAGGTGCCGACCTCAAATACGTTAAACCTCATGATACATGCTTGGACGGATGCAGGGGTGAGTCCCGATCAGGTTTATCACATGATGCCCCCTCCAGCGGTGAAGAGTTTTCGGGATGCGCTTGCAGTGGTGCCAGACTTACCCGCCAGTTTTATGAACCGCGAACTTTGGATAGGCTATGTTGTCGAGTACCGAAACAAAGGGAATGACTTCAGCGATGATCAAGTGATTAATATGCTGGTGGGTGAGGGCCTATCTGAGGTCGAGTTGGTGAGCCTTTTCAATTGGCTTCGACGAAGCCCTAAAATGAAGGAAACAGCTGACCTGCTCCAGAAGAAGTTGGCTCTAAGGTCTCCGGATCCACTAATAACGTGTGGGCATCTGATCGATGCGTGGAAGAAATCAGCGGTGAGCCTTGAAGATGCTTACCACATGATGCCTATCCCAGCCACGAAAAGCTCTGACCGTGCCGCAGGTGAGAAGTCGATCTGGCTCGCCAACTTTAATGTGCTCCAACATTGGCTACGGTATGCTAGTAAGTCTAAATCCAAGGTCGACGAGTATCAGGTGATCAAACTGTTGGTGGCGGACAACATGAACACGAAAGAGACGAAACCAATTTTTTCACAGACTTCGACTAGCCGATGACATGAGAGCCTACGCAAACACGCTGGAAGGGATTCTAATTGCTAGACCACCGGAATCAGATAAAACGCTGGATGACAGGATTGACGCGTGGCTAGGTCAAAGAGTGACTCCACGAGAGGCTTACCCCATGATCATCTCAGCGGAGAATCGTTTGACCATTGCCGACGGAGAAATGTCGAATGTGCCCGTCATCTTTCGTATTCACAAGAAGTGGGTGAAATACGTGTACAAGTTTCGATCTGGTGGTGGCGTCTTTGAGGATGATCAAGTGATCGAAGTGTTGTTGGCACACGAGCGACACGATTTCAGCGTGGTGCAATTTCTCAATTGGCTACAAAGCGAAACCGATACGAAGTGGTGCGCTGACATGCTGCTAAACAAGCTACCGAATCCCGCTGTCTCGCCCAAAACCAGCTAGCTTCGAGACCGCCAGCATACGTCGAAATGTTGCAGCTGATTTTTCAAGTATGGCTAGGGATCAATTTTGAGTCCTAAGACGTAGGATGGAAGAGGCGGTAGAAAACGCTTTTGCTAGGAGACGTTGTGCCTCGTAGGACCGCGCAGACCAGTTGCGTAGAGATCAAGCTTCGCGATCGCCAGCTCCAAGAGAACTGTTGCGCTGATGCTGATGTTCGTTCGATGTCTCAGTAGGTATGATCATATTCGCTGAGCTCGCTCATTTATTGATTAAATGCAGAACATGCGATACTAACTGGAGGTCTTCTTTTAGTGTAGACATCGATTGATCACCTCTGCTTTTCACTGTGACCGGTTCCATCGGCATCAAGCTGTTTACATAAGTGCTGTCACAAGTACATGCGGTGAATTAGCGAAGGGCATCCCAAGCTAGAGCTTTCAACAGCTGAAGGGGTAAATATAGTGGATGAATCTTGCTTTTGTTTATCTGGAGGCAACTACAGCGTTCCGATTTTACTATTTACTATTAATTTGAGAATGTAATCCATCTACGTCACGGTACTAAACGAGACTACTACTTTCGGATGCGTCCAGCACGAGAAAGGATACTTGCACACTGGGGTATAAATCTGGGCGTGAAGCCATGTCAATTGAAATATACCCCCAACGAGTTATAGATAATCAGTCTCAATGAATATTTTAACAACATCTAGCTGATTGCGAGCCCGGAGGTGAAGCGGTGAACGTGCTCAAGGTGAATACCGAACTTTTCTAACCTAAGCGGTGAACGTGCTCAAGGTGAATACCGAACTTTTCTAACCTACTTTCTTTGTATGTGTTTGCGTGCGTCGGTAAATAACGCTAGGTGTACCTTATTACGAGCCCGAAGGGTAAAGCTATTAGTGAGTGTGCGCAAGGTTGTATGCCGAACTTTTAAATCGTACTTATCTGTGTGGCTTTGTGTCTGTAAATAACGCGGTTAGGTGTAGCTTACACGGTCTAAGTACGATCTAGCCTGTCCCCCCTCATAGGTATATAGGCATATTCAAGTCACTCTTTGGCTAGGTCATATTGTATGCACGCACGTGATTGGCTTAAAATTGATTAAAGATAATTATGATCACCTAAGCAAATGCTGGACGCTCATAAGCACAGGCCGATCGCGTTACCCTTACCTTACTGTACTGGGTTAATACATACATTAACAGCATTATACTCATTCTTTAGTGTCTGCGTTGTATAGTATTTTGCAATTTGATTCAGTTCTATGAGCTACAATTCAAGGGGCGAGCTCCAGAGCTTGCTCCTCTACCTTACATCGTACTAAGTGCGATACAGCGTGTCCCTCCTCATAGGTAGATTTGCATTACAGGTGTCACTCTTTGATTAGGTCACAAGTTGCGACGGCACAGAAAGTAAGTTACGTACACGAACCAATGCCAGCACATAATTCGCTTAAAAGCGACCAATGGCGGACAGAAAGATAACGAGCAAATGCTCGATGCTTTAAGGCAGCGAGAATCTAAGTACCCCCAATAAGCAGTGAATGTGAAGTTTTTTCATCCGAAGTGCTTGATAAATTAAAAAAATCAACAATGATGGTCACCTTCCTAAAACAAATGCATTAATCAAATATATGTCGTCGGTCGCTCTTTCTCGTTGACGACGTTACCGATCAGTATTTCCCCCCTTCTCTCTTTTCTTATATTCGTCTTTTTAACACATCATCAACATCAACATTAGCTGGGACACACGCAATCCATCAGCACTTTCACTAATTAGCGCACACAGCACGACCCATTACCTAGCCGGTAAGAACCCGAAATGGTACGTGAATATATAGACCTTGATTCAGTCCTATGGACTGAATTACTGATATCAAAGGGCGAACCCCGGAGCTTGCTCTCCTATCTTATATAATAAAGGGATAAAAACATACGGAATAATTTTTACCATCCTTTTCATGGGCAAAGGGGGCGGTGCTTCATTCTTCTCCACACCAACTACTGCCCATCTCCGGGCCTTACCTCATCTGTAAAACGTACACATACCAATCTAACGGTTCTAATTTATTCATTATATATTAATTTCTGTCCAACCATTTCGTGACACGGCCCGGACCGAAATCGTAACCCATCAAGTCATTGTTTTGCGCTCTTGTCAAAACTAGCACTACAGTAGAATTTGGGTCGACACTTCCATCACTATATATTACATCGCAAGCAAAAACTGAAGTGAATTTTTCGAACGATGCCGTGACAGTTAAAGCTTTTCGACAAAATCTTTGGTGCTAATGGTGTCAGAAAGAGTAAAAATATTAATTTGATACAGTGGATTGCTCACGTGTAAGATTTCTACCAAGACGACTGGACAATCGACCTACAGTAGCAGTTGTAACGGGGTGAGCCTGTTACATAATATTGTCATTAATAATAAATGACAATAAAGCAATATTATCGTAAGAGGTAATATTATACAATGTTACTCAGACCCTTGAGTCACTCCAACAATATATATACCACAGTGAATGACTCAAGGGTCTGCTCATTGGTTGATATAGGCCATTATATCAACCCCACCAGTCGCTGCTAGACGCGCGCAATGGGTGGTGTGCAAGATGTCACCATACGTAGATGTAGATTAACATAATGAAGTTAGTACTAAGAATCGGACAGAAGAATTAGAACCGTTATATTAAATACAGTTTCTCTTTTCCTATATCTCAGAGAGTTCGTTTCCTTAGAAAGCCAACTCTTCCTCTTTCTTTGCGTACCGTGTACGTGAAGTCACGGGGCACCCGCCTACACTGTTGTCAGTGTAGGCGAGCTAGTACTGAAGCAGTACTAGCTACCGGTGCCCCATTACACCTGGTGGCATTTTGTATTCCGTCCAAGGACCACAAAATCCGTTCAACATGAACATGTTGGACGACAAAGGCGACGACAACTTTCACGGCACCCGTGAAAGTTACTCCTATTTGAGTGATATCGAATGGAGTGCGGGCGAACGAATGAGTTCGACCGTTGGCGAAGAAGCTGTCTGGTCTCTGCTATCCTCAAGGAATAGGGACCAACAGCATTCCGTAATCGCCAAGTTCTTGCAACGAGAACTTGACGTGTCGCGAGCTGAAGTGACCCTGCTGCATGAGCACAGTCACCAGCAGACTGAGATTCTAAGACAGCAACAGTATCAGTCTGCTACTGCAGCGTCGACACGTGAGCGTCGACGCGAGACTCTAAAGTTAGAAGTCTTCAAGCACCGGGGGGTCGAGGAAGACTCCCTGTTGAGATGGTATCTCGAAGTGGACGATGTCATAAAGGCTCGCCACATCGACGATGAGGAAATGCAAGTTGCATTTGCCAAATCAAATTTTTCAGGGCTTGCCAGAACTTGGGCTCTGAATCTTCAATTACACGATCCAAACGTGTTTGGATTGTTGGCGGTCATAACACGTTGCTCGGCCAAACGTTTGAGCCGCCAAGAGCTGAGTTCAGGACTCTTACAGAGCTCCTGAAGATACAACAAGGTAAGTGTGGCGTTCACGCTTACGCTCAGCACGTTAGTTACCTTGCGAGTTGCATAGTAGCGAACCCTGTAAGTGAATTCGTGTTGATCACGATATTCTTACAGGGCCTTATAGATGGTCCCGTGAGGAACCACCTATTCCGCATCGAGTTGAAGCCGCTTGAGGAAGCGATCACAACTGCGGTACAAGAGGACTTTAGTGTGAGACAGGCTCACACTAGCTTGAACCCCTATCTTCCTTCGAGACGAGTAGAGGCGGGAGGTCCAGAACCAATGGACCTCTGCAGTGTCGAGAGAGAAAGACATCGCTCTTCAAGCAGTAAGCGATTGCAAAAGTGCAATAACTGTCAGAAGTTAGGACACTATGCCTACGAGTGTAGTGCTTCGCGCCCAGTGTCTCACAACACTGAGCGAAATGATCGGCCGTCTGCCAAGAAGGGCAACGGACGCGGGTCCGACGCTGTTGCGGAGTCACAACAGCGTAGCGGACCGTAAAAAAACGGTCGAGGTCAGTAGGGGCGGAGTGCCCTACTGATCCAGCAACCTCAAGAGAATTTTCAAACCTCTTGATGAAAGTTGCTCCAGACTCACAATCGTTGTGTGTGTCTGCTTGGTGACGAGATACCCCTCATCACCTTGAATTTAGAAGTGACAAAAGATTTGTCACTTCGTGCCTTAGTTGACTGTGGGGCATCGAATTTTTTTTTCGTCGCCAGTCGCTAGAGGATGGTAGGCTCAAGTTTGTTGAGCGCGACATCCCTCCGACGAGGATGACGGTGCGCCTAGCAACAGGCGCATCGATAACATTGAAGAAGCGCGTAGTGGGACTTCATTACACGCTAGAAGATTTGTAGTACGATGATGATTTCATCGTACTTGATTTGGATGACAAGTTTGATGTCATCCTAGGTTTGCCTTGGTTCAGAAAGTATGAGCCAAGGGTCAGCTGGAAGCATCGTACCGTGACGATGCCTGCCACTTGTTCATCAGATGGCTATCTGGTGATCGTATTGGAGCGTCCACAAGCGTGTGGATGTACTGCGAGCGAGTGCGATGGCCTCACTTGCGTAAAGATCGTTAGTACGACTGCACAAGATCACAGTGTGACAACCAATCACACTGTGGAGAAAGCTGCCGGCGGCTGTGCGGATGCACAGGCCGCGCCGAAGGTCCACCACACAAAGAAGTCGAGTGGATGGGGACATTGGTGTAAGCCTAGTGGACGACATCCAAGGAAGAATAAACCAGTTACCCACACAGGGAAACACGATGATCCTAGATCGACTGGAGAGTCGATCGTAGAGGACCTATCTGATCGCGCCTCCGAAGTTGAATTCGGAGATCAATCAATTGCCAACGCTAGAATCGAAACGGTTCTTGCAAGATCTGCATTGTGGGAAGGTCAAGCAGATATGTGTACTCGTCGGAGACGACGAGCACGTGGCTGACATTCGGTCGGCAGTAGTATTTGCCGAGAACGAACGGGTTCTCAGCAGCTCATCAATGGAAGAAAGTGTCCTCGATGAGAAGACTCGGATTGAGCGATACACGTCTCAATCTTGGGAGTCGCTTCAGGCAAATCCTTTATACAAGAATTTGATCGAATTTAAGGACGTGTTCCCTGAATCCGTACCATGCAAATTGCCTAAGGATAAGGCACTCAACATGAAATCGAGCTCAAACCGGGCTCGAAGTACTGTATCATGAAGCAGCGGCCACTGCCTCGTGAAAAAGTTCTTGCGATCGACAAGTTCTTTGCCGATCGCTGAGCTGCGGAACATGTGAGGGAGGAAACTTCCCCTCACCGCTCTCCGAACTTATGTGTGCTCAAGGCCACAGGCGGATGGCGGATAGTGCACGCATTCAACAAGTTGATCGTTGCAACGGTACCGGCTCAAACGCCGATACCGAGGAAGAACGTAATAATTAATGGTATGTCAAAAAGTACCATCTTTTCGTCCGTGGATCTGATGGATGGCTTCTATCAGGTCCTAATGCGTGAACGGGACATCCCGTACACAGCAGTAAGCAACCCGTGCGGCATGGGTGGGAGCGGCTAGTAATGCCACAAGGGCTTAGTAATGCCCGTGCCACCTTCAACAGATTTGTTACAGATCTGTTGAAACCGTGCGAGACTTCGCACCGAGTTACTTTGACGATGTATTCGTTCACAGCCGGGCTATGGGCGGAAAGACGAAAGTAGAGGTATATAGAACTTACGATCGCCAGGTTCTTACACTTATGCGAGAGCTAAGTTGTACGCCAACCTCAAGAAGTGCATATTCGCTGCAAGCAAAATACCACTTCTTGGGCGCATCGTTGGAAGAACGGCGTACGCCCTGATAAGGAAGCGATCAAGGCGATTACCGACTGGCCTGTGCCAGTCGATGTCAACAAACTTTAAGATTTCATTGGGAAAGCAGCGTACTTGCACAAATACCCGCACATCTATGGCTCTCTATTCGCGGAGTGTAGTTTCTCCGTCGATTGATACCCAGGACGACTTAAAGTCGTCGCTGGTGAGCTTTCGCGCCGGCCAAGTGATCCAACAGTGAGGATGAGCTCACTGTTGCAACACTCGTAGCAAGTGTTCCGTCGTCAACACTGCTTGACGACGTGAAGAAATCATCCGCGAAAGATAAGGATCTTCTGCAATTGATGGATCATTTGGTGAATCCATCCCGGCAATCATTAAAGAGATTACCCGCTTTGTACCAATCCTCGTCGTATCTGTACACAACACGCAACGGGTTGCTATACTATACAGCCGTTGCCGGCAACACCTCTCGTGTCGTCATTCCCACTCATAATGATTTTGCACATCATGTATGAGTGTCACGATGCACCAACAGGTGAGCATCGTGGTAGAGAAAAGACCTACCTTACGGTAAGTCGAGACTTTAACTGGCCCCGCCAGTATAAGCTCGTGCGCAAGTAAGTTCGTGCTTGCGAGTTCTTTCAATGGGTGAAGCCTAGTCCTTCATCTCTTGCACCGTTCCAGCCTCTGCCTGTTTCGGCAGAGTGCTGGCAGTCCGTGTCAATGGACTTCGCCTTCGTAATCTTCGAAGACGACCACAGGTTTCTTGTGTTTGTTGACCGATTCAGCAAGATGTTACATCTTGTTGCTGTACCGGAGTCAATAAAAGCCGAGGGCTGTGCTCGTGTATTTACTGACACGTCTTTTTGACTCCACGGTTCACCCGTGGACTGATCTCGAATATAGATCCGCGGTTCACGGTGGAGTTTGGCTATCCGTGTTCCATACTCTTGGAACAGAGTCGACGATGCCAACTTCTAACCATCTTAGAGTAGATGGTCAGACGGATCGGTATTCGTGTCCCACAAAAGTGGGGGACGTCACTGTCTGGCAGGACAGTGCTGGTGAACTCCATCATACCAGATCCCGAAGGCTTGACTTCCTCCCCCACCGGGGGTCGAACCAGTGACCTCTGGGATGACGCTGCCACGCCTTCCTGAGCTACTGTGCGTATGTACAATCGCCGGGTTACTTCGATAATAACCCACTCATTAACGATTTGGAATGGATCCTTGCTGATAGCAGACAATTGCAATCAACATCTCGGTGCATGTGTCGCGACGCATACACAGGCTTGCGCCATCCATGTATCCAGGCCTTATTAGAGTGTGACTCTGGTTCGAGGGGGGAGGGACTCGCTCGAGCAAAACCGTTCTGGCTCTTGCTCATCACGTCGCGACTTAAACGTCAACGGGAAGGACACCGATGTCGACTAATCGACATCGAAGAAGCGAACCACAGTGATATCAAGGAAGCTATCACTGACTCTGATGATAATGATGATGCTAGTATATTCAGCATCGCCAATGGCTATTCCAGCGAGGACGATGACGTCCTCGCTGACGAAAACAACGTTAAATCCACAGTGCCCACTAAGCGCACTTGATCAAACAAAGCCGAGCCAACAGATGAATTTCTGCTGACTCGAGAAGCAGTGATCCGTTTCGTATAGCTCTCCATCGCTAACGCGGTGGACCGACAGAAACGGAATACTGACAAGAATGGAAGATCAAATGTGCTTCTATTAATTAGTCACCTAGTCCTACTGTCTACGTTTAACCTACCCAGACATGTATTGACTAACGTGGGTAGTAGTTTACTAATACCCAAGTACACTGGGCCCTGTCATGTAGTGGACCACCAAGGCAACGTATACACGATCAAGCAGCCCCATAGGATGCGTATGCTTCCTACGCTTTACGTGGGGCGTCTTCGCCCGTACTGTCGGTACGTGGTCTCTTCCGAGAGCAAAGACAGACCCCCCCGAAATGCTCAAGAATCCCCCAAAAGATTCTTTTGGTCGCGGACCAGAATCTGATCCTGGTCGTGCAACGTCGCAATGTCACGACGAGCCAATCAAAGTTCGTCGCGGAGGGCTCTATGCTCCCGGTCGTTCTCCACGAAGGAGAACGCAAACTGCGCTCGGTCATTCGACCGATCGACACGGTGAGATTAAACCGTCGACGTCAAATCGTGATGTCGATTCCGTTCGTGTTCCTCATCCTCGCGCAAGTCGTCGAGGATGCGGTAATACGCAAAAACTTTGGACGCTAAGTCCGCAAACTGAGTCTGACTCAGTTTGCCCTCCTCCACTTCAGTCGTTAGTGGATTCGCAAGGTGGTTAAAGATTTTTACGTGGAACATATTTTGATCTACCGTGTCGAGAAGGGGGGCAGCGAACGAGATATCTCGTTCGCTGGTACGGTTATCCGCCATCACACTACAGCTGGGAGCCTCGCTCTCAGCTAATGACAGATGTTGCTGGCCTCATCGAGAAGCTCGACGAGGCTCATCCGATGGTCAAAAGGACCATCGTAAAAGGAAAGCCTGAGGCGCTTATAGAAGGATTGCAAACTTGCACTCACGTCACGCATCTCGAACGAGATGGGATGCTTTCCCAGGTCGAACTAAGAGAGTATAGTTTTCTCTCAGCCCGCATCGAGTTGGCTATACAACTCGAGCACGCGTCACCCCACGCGAGGCATGGAATTTTAGCTTTACGCACTAACTGGTGGAGCTTATTCGAGCCCCAGTTGAGGTACGCATTTTTTAAGCCTAATACGAGCCGCATTAAGTTTACCCAGGTAAGCTTAACTCCCAACGTTTAACACGTTTGAACAAAGACGTTCCAAGGTTGAAGCAGCGATTGTTTATCGCGCTTTGTGGTTACCGTTGTTTGGGGGAAATATCGAGGTAGAAGTCCTCTTCAGCGATAAAATCTTTATCACTGTGCTGCAGGACAGTGAAGCCTGGAAGCATCGAATATGGTATTCGATAATGTTCACTTGTCTCATCAGACAAGCTGTTAATAACAAGCTCTGGCAGTCGCCAAGGCTTATGCTCAGGGGCTTGTCGCAACGTTTTGCGATCAAGAGCCTCCTGAATAATACCAACAGAGGTACTTGGTATCACTGTAATGACGATGGCTCGCGCCATCGTCGTAATTGTTGACATCGCGCACTTGTGAGTGTGTATGACTCGACGTAGGTGATGAACCATCAGAATCATCACCATCAGACCCAAAGAGAGACTGCTAGAACTCACTTCTCTCGTAGCGTGGGTGAGTCTTCTTTTCGAAGTGCTACCAGGTGTAACGGGGCACACCTTATTCAACTAACTGAATAAACCTTGCACTGCTGACAGTGCAAGGGTGTATGCTTCCGACTACCTCACGTACACGTACGTGCAGAGGAAGATTGTTATACGGAGTACGAGTACTCAGTAAAGGTAAAAAGTGGAACTGTATTTAGTATAGCTAATCCTTGTAATAAATCCCTATTTGACTTCATTTAACTATGTCTAAATACAAACATGTATTATAACTATCTGCGCGCCACTCGTTGCGTGCTTCTGTCGTGGCTAGACTTTATTGGTTGACATCTTGATCCTATATCAACCAATGAACAGTGTGTTACATCTGCGGGACAATATTATCTATTAGGATAATATTGTGAGAATATTGTGTTTGTCCTAACGCACTATTCGTATTTGATGTTTACCTTAAGTATATTATCATGTAACGGAGGCACCCCGTTACAGCCCCCCTTAACCATCAGTCACACTAGTGAACGATTGACGATTGAATGACACTGTTGAGTGGATCTGGGACAGAGAAGCACTTGTTGGTCAATCCATCCCTTCTTCGTTCTCTTCGCATGGTTAACAAGTCCATGCGGTGTGCAGCCAAAGCTGCTGAGAACGCAGCCATGAGACTTCGCTTTGCTACGGCAGGAGAGACAGGAACACCTGAAGCAGCTGACGTAAAATCGTCTGCTGCTTCCGCGACTCAGTCTGCAGCAGTCGCTGCTGCAGGCGCACGCGGTGATACACCGCGTGACATCGGAGATTTTGAGCTTGAGCTCATATACTCTGGCGAGTCTGATGGTGAGACCGACTCGAAGGAGGTGAAGCCAAGGAAGAGCCAGAGTTGGCTAAACCGGAGCCGACTAAGTCGGCTTCTCGAAGCGCTTTGAGCCTTGCAGATCATCGTGACATCTTCGGGTCGTCCGACGATTCCGACCCTTCGTCTCCGAGACGGAGTCGCTCTACCGAAAGCGAGATAAGTTATCGGAACGATCGTGACGGTGATGAAATCATGCATCATAGTCCGAGTGATCGGGATGATCTTGGTGTCGGTACTTCTATTGACACCAGACAGGATACTGTGGATCGCAACATCTTGCGTGTTGCTCCTGAGAAGAAGCCGTGGCTCCTCAGAGAGTGTTGGCTTGTCCGTCTGACACGACGAGCGATCGTTATCAAATAAAGTTATTCTATTCATCAAAGCTTCATAAAACTGATCCTAGTGCGAGTAACTTTCGCACTGAACATGATTCTTCATCGATGTGTTCTTCAAGCATCGATGGTACAGTGGAAATCACGAGCGTGATGGTCCCTCTTTGATTCAGGCATGGAACGCTTTCATCTACAACGTTGGTGAGATTGGGCGTGATGCCTGGCTAGACAAGCTATTGCTAGCCTGAAATCGTTTTGAGAAACGGACCTCTACCGGTGCACGTTTCAAACTGCATCGGTTGTTAAGAGAGGCCGGGCTACCATGCCTCTCTTGGGGTGATGCGTGCCAGGGTTGTGCGAATAACTTGGCACGAGCTCCAAGGAAGCTTACACGATGAATGAACCCTGGTGGAGGGTACGTGTCACTCAAGAGATGTACGAGGGAATAGCTAATGTGCAATCCCTCTACAAGAGTGCTGGGCGTTCGTTCCCCGATGGGCCTTCTTCGGCATCGGATGCGCCTTGTCGTACTGCTCGACAAGGCCCAAAACATCAACCAGCAGTTGAGAGCGAGGCTCCCAACTATATGCCGAGGTTGGATACCCGCGCCACCGGACGAGGTAACTCTTCCGACGTCCCTTCTCATCGCGGTGGTTCAACAAGCGCTCCACGAGAAAGCGTTGGCCACCGCGCGCATCAATCAATGGATGAGGCAGAGGAGGAAACACGTTCTCAGACGGGTCTGCAGGCTCAATCTGATACTGTGAGCCAGCTCGAGTGCGTAACGTGTGAGTTGCGCAACGATCTTGAGCACGAGAGGAGCAGAAGTTTGGGTCTGGTCGACAATGTGAACCGTCTCTCCTCGGAACGGGAGAGAGATCGATCAGATTTTGCGTTTGCTCAGCTTGAAACGAGCTGAATCAGCGTTCTCTTCGCGATGAGCTAGTGGAAGCTCGTCAGGATATCTCTTGGCTTCGCGGGGAGATATCCTAACTTCAGACTCGGGCTGATAGTCAGCACCGCGAGCACAAGTATCTCTTGGAGATGCTTGAGCGCAAGGGATTTCTTCACCGGAAAGAAGTCCCGTACTGGTGATAAGGTCTAAGGCGACCGACGTAGAACGTAGGATGCGTGCGCATCTTACGTGGCAGTTCAATCGTGTGTGCGTTGCCTATGCGGCGCAGCACACAAAATGGACCGATGAACTTGGGTAGTAACTTGTTACTACCACGTTAGTCACTATGTGTCGAGGTAAGTTTACCGTAGATAGTAGGACTAGGTCACCTTCATTGAATGAAAGAACATTTGCCCTTCCATTCTTGTCTGCGTTTTTTCTTTTGTCGGTCCACTGCTTCATCAATGGGATCTTGCACGAAACGGACAACCGTTTCGCGAGCCAGTATGAATTCATCTGCTGAATCTCTGTCTTTGGCTTTAGTGCGCTTGGAGCAAGCTGTGGCAAGATCCGTGACCTGGGTAGTAAGAGCATCCTCGCTCTTACTTTCCTCTTCTTCACCGAAATCGATGTGATCGACATCGGCGTCATACGTAGTGAGATCGTGGTCAGTACGTGATGAGTGAGAGCCGACTTGGCGTTCGCCCGAATGAGTCCGTCCCCCCCTCAACTAGAGTTACACTCTAAGAAGGTGTACAGCGTGGGTGGCGCAAGCCATTCACGAAGAACGGTGTATGCGTCATCGATGCATGCACCGAGTTGTTGATGGCGAATTACACCATTGGCAAGAAATCGCTCCAATTCGTAAACGAATGGACGTAACCCCGAAGGATTTCCTCAAGAACGCGGTTGGCACGTTCTGTCTGACCATCTGTTTCAGGGTGGTCAGAGGTCGACATCTGAAGGCGAGTTCCGAGTGTTTTGAACACGGATCGCCAGAATTCAGCAGTGAACCGTGGGTCTTGATCAGAGACGAGTTCACGAGGCAACCCATGAAGTCGAAAGATCGTGTCAATAAACCACGAGCATATGCCGATGAATGGTAGATTCAGGTACAGCGACCAGATGTACCGTTTACTGAATCGATCGACGAACACAAGAATACCTGTATTCTTGTGTGGGTCTGCGGGGAATACAAAGACAAGGTCCATTGAGACTGATTCCCAGCATTCTGCCGGAATGGGCAAGGGTTGCAACGGCGCACGAAGTGGAGGACCTGACTTCACTTTTTGACATACTTCGTATGCGCAGACGTACTTACGCACGAACTGATACTGGCGGGGCCAGTAAAAGTCGCGACTAACTTTGAGATATGTCTTCTCTCGACCACGATGTCCACCAGTAGGTGCATCGTGGTACTCATACATGATGCGCAGTCGCAGGTCACCATGGTCCGGTACGACGACACGAGGCGTGTCGCCGGTAGCGGCTGCATACTTCAGTAAGCCATTGTGGACTGTATATCTATCCGTGGAGGATCGATATACTGGGGGAAACCTTTTAAGGAATTGACGGGATGGTTGCGAGAGATGATCCATTCAACGCACCACCTCCGGATCGTACGCTTTACATATGTCTTCGAATAAGGTTGACGACAGGACACTCGACGTCAACACAGCGACAGTGGTCGGACCAGTGTCGGGTTGCGCAGCCGGTTCGAAATCGGGCCGTCGCGACAGAGCATCAGCAATGACATTCAGTCGTCCTGCTTTATACTCTCGAAGAACGACAGCCACCTCGCCATTCGTTGCGAGAGGTGTGGAATGTTAACGGCCGTGCGTAAGGACGCATGGTTCGTGTATACGATGAAGGGTCTATCACCTAGCAGGTAGACCCTGAATTTTGCCAATGCATACTTCATGGCAAGGAGTTACTTGTCATGGACTGGGTAGTTGCGTTCAGCCGGTTGTAGATAACGTGACTGATAGCAGACGACGCGCTCAGCACCGTCTGTGTAGTACTGCATTAGTGCACATCCGATGGCAAAATCACTTGCATCACAGACCACATGAATAGCCTGTCTTGGTCTGCAATCGCCAAAACTGGCGAGCGTGTCAAGCTTTGCTTGATACCTTCGAAGGAGCGCTGGCGATCAGCACTCCATGCCCACTTCTCGTTCTTTTTCTATCAACGAGAGAGATGAACAGTCATCTCGGCGTGATTGTGCGAGTATTTGTGCAAATACGCCGCTAGGCCAAGGAACTTTCGAAGTCCTTTTATGTCGGTAGGCACCGGCCAGTCAGTGATCGCCTTGATCTTTTCCGGATCGGGCGGGACGCCGTGCTTACCCACGATGCATCCAGAAGTGGTATTTCGCTTACAGCAAATATACACTTCTTGAGATTGGCATACAACTTATGCTTACGCATCAGTGTAAGAACCTTTCGGACGTGGAGTCGGTGGACTTCCAAATCCGTCTGTCCACCTATAGCCCGGCTATGGACGAACACGCCATCGAAATAGCTAGGTGCGAATTCTTGCACAGATCTCAACAGATTCGTAACGCATCTGTTGAACGTAGCAGGGGCATTACTCAGCCCTTGTGGCATTACCAACCACTCCCAAAGCATACCGCTTGGGGTGCTCAATGCTGTGTAAGGAATGTCCTTTTCACGCATAAGGATCTGATAGAACCCGTCCATCAGATCCATCGATGAAAAGACGGTACTCCTTGACATACCAGCTATAATGACATCCTTTCTTGGTATCGGCGTTTGAGCCGGTACAGTGGCAGCATTCAAATTGTTGAAGGCATGTACTATCCGCCATCTTCCAGTGGCCTTTCGCACACAGAAGGTCGGAGAGCTATGTGGGGAAGTAGATTCGCTCACATGGCCCACTGCCAAGCGATCGGCAAATCATTTGTCAATCGCTAGTACTTGTTCATGAGGCAATGGTCATTGCTTCATGACACAGTGTTTTGACCCTGGTTTCAGGTCTATCTCATGACAAGTACCCTTATCCTTGGGTAGCTCGCACGGCACTGTTTCTGGTAACACATCTATGAATTCCGTCAAATCATCGTAGAGAGGATTTGTCTTGAGCGATTCCCACGATTGGGATGTGTATCGCTCAATCCGAGTCTTCTCATCAAGGACACTCTCGTCCATTGATGAACTGCTGAGAACACTTTCGTTCTCAGCGAATACCATTGCCGACCGAATATCGGTTACGTACTCGTCTTCCGCGACGAGTACGCAAATCTGCTTGACTTTGCCACTACGCAGATCACGCAAAAACCTCTTCTGTTCGAGCGTGGGCAATTGAGTGATCTCCGAAGTTGTCTTCGGAGGCGCGATCAGATCAAGTTGTTAAGTGCCTATTCTTGACCCGTTATTGATCAGGACATTTGATGTCTCTGTTATCTCCTGGAACCTTATTTCCACAGTTGGTGGGGACTTATTCCCTCACTAGCCTCTTGGGATAAATCATCACATGACACGAGTGAAATTGCTCCCTCGCTATCTTCTGGCGGTGGTTGCGCTACTGTGGCCAGGTCTTCTACGTGCCATTCTCCAATCGCACTAAGATCATCGTATTGCCAATCATTGGCAATCGGTTCATTTTCACTTGGGTGTTGTCCGTTCGGAGGACACCCATGCTCCAGTCTACTCGACTTATTCGGGTGGTGGGCTTTCGGCGCGACCTGCACCTCAATGCAGTCGCCGGAATATTGGCTTCATGGTGTGGCGATCAGCCACTCCGTGGCCATGTGCAGTCGTACTAACGACCGAACCACACGCGAGGCCATCGCACTGGCTTATAGTACACCAACATGTTTGTGGGCGCTCCATGGCGTTCATTAGATGGCCATCTGACGAACAAGTGACAGGCATATCGACTGTTCGTCTACCAGCTGCCAGCTGACTTGTGGCTCGTACCTTCTGAGCCACGGCAGTCCAAGGATGACATCAAATTTGTCATCCATGTCTAATATGATGAAGTCATCATTATATTGGACTCCCTTCAGTGTATAGGTAATACCCACTACACGTTTCATCACTGTTACGGATGCGCCTCTCGCGAGGCGCACCGTCATCCTCGTTGGAAGGATCTCTCGCTTAACATATTCGAGCTCTCTTTTATTTCGCGATTGGCGTCGTACAAAGTTGTTCGACGCCCCACAAACGACTAGAGCTTGAAGCGACATGCCTTGTGTCACTTCGAGTTTCAAGGTAATGAGGGAAACCTCATTATCAGAAGCAGCAACACACAATGACTGAGTGTTGGGAGCAACTTTCGTCAAGAGGCCTGCAAACTCACTTGACGTTGCTGGATCAGTAGGGTACTCCGCACCTACTGACCCTGACCGTTTTTTGGCTGTCCGTTACATTGTTGCGTTTTCGCAACAACGTCGGACCCACGCCTTGGACCTCGCTTGGCCGCTTGGCGGTTACTGTTTCCTGCGGTACGTGGTACTGCGCTCGAGGCACTGCATTCGTATGCATAATGCCCTGTCCTTTGACATATATTGCATTTTTGCAATTTCTTATAGTTGTTAACACGAGAGCTCTCGCTCCCCGCGTGACAGAGGTCCACTGGTCCTGGGCCTCCATTTTCCTGTCGTCTCGATGGACGATAGGAATTCAAATTCGCGTGAGCCTGTTTCACGCTGAAGTCCTCCTGTTCCGCAACCCTTATTGCCTCTTCTAGGGTGTTGAACTCCAATCGGAACAGGTAGGTTTTAACAGAACCATCAGTCAGACCCTGCATGAACAACTTATTCAACGTTTGTTGGTTCAGTGGGTCGACAGTTATGCAACTTGTAAGGTGACGTATGTACTGAATGTTCATTTCTATAGTACCTTCTTTTCTACTTGACTACGAGTGTACGTCACGTTTACCTTGCTTGATTCTCAGGAGTTCAGAGAGAGCCCTAAACTTAGCTCGCGGCGGCTCAGGGGTTTGCCTTAGCAGGGACTTGAAGACTTCCAACGACCCAAATACATGTGGGTCGTGTAACTTAAGACCCAAGGCCCACGTCCTTGCACACCCTGCCAAGTTCGGCTGAGAAAACGTGATCTGCATTTCCTCATCGACGATATGACGAGCCCTTATGGCATCGTCTAGTTCCACGAACCATCTCAATAGAGAGTCTTCATCGGCTCCCTTGTACTTTGATATGTCAATCTTTAGAGTCTCGGGTCGACGTATACACGTCGACCCAGTAGCAGTGGCCTGCTGCTGTCTCAACAGTTCAAACTGTTGAGCACTATGTTATCTCAACAGCTCTGTCAGTTGAGAGCCTTGTTAGTGAAGCAAGGTTACTTTTTCCCGCTCGGCGTCAAGTTCATTCTGAATAAACTTGGCGATTGTGGAGTGCTGTCCGTCTGGCCCCAGGGCGGACAGTAGTGCTCCAACGGCTTCTTGCCATATCGTTGAACTCAAGCGTTCGA
The DNA here is from genome assembly GCA_000173235.2 of Hyaloperonospora arabidopsidis Emoy2. NCBI lineage: Eukaryota > Oomycota > Peronosporomycetes > Peronosporales > Peronosporaceae > Hyaloperonospora > Hyaloperonospora arabidopsidis. Next base: position 190,391 of record JH598301.1, read on the forward strand.
CGGCATCCCATTCGATTTGACTCAAACGAGGGTAGCTTTCATGCGTGGGATGAAAATTATTCTCCTCATCGTCCAACACGTTCATGGTCGTTGAACGGACTACGAAGTGCTACCAGGTGTAACGGGGCACACCTTATTCAACTAACTGAATAAACCTTGCACTGCTGACAGTGCAAGGGTGTGTGCTTCCGACTACCTCACGTACACGTACGTGCAGAGGAAGATTGTTATACGGAGTACGAGTACTCAGTAAAGGTAAAAAGTAGAACTGTATTTAGTATAGCTAATCCTTGTAATAAATCCCTATTTGACTTCATTTAACTATGTCTAAATACAAACATGTATTATAACTATCTGCGCGCCACTCGTTGCGTGCTTCTGTCGTGGCTAGACTTTATTGGTTGATATCTTGATCCTATATCAACCAATGAACAGTGTGTTACATCTGCGGGACAATATTATCTATTAGGATAATATTGTGAGAATATTGTGTTTGTCCTAACGCACTATTCGTATTTGATGTTTACCTTAAGTATATTATCATGTAACGGAGGCACCCCGTTACACTCTGACTGAGTCGCCCAGGGTGATCCGGGAGATATCACAGACTTCTTTGAGTCGGACTCATCGCCCGACTCACCATAGTAGATGAGCTCCAAAGGGGAGCCATCATTAGCACGTAGTGAGGTACCACGTGCACCTGCAGCAACAGGTGCTGCAGAGTGAGAAGATGTTACAGCAGACGACGTCTACTGTCGGTAGCAGTGCGCTATCACATGCAGCTACACTCATTCGTGTAGCCGCTTTCTGTGCAGCTTGCGCTGCGCACCGCATGGACTTGTTAACCATGCGATGATGGTCAGAAAATGGGAAGAACTGACCAACAAGTGCTTCCCTTTCCCAATTGGTTCCAACGGGGGAACCAACCAATCGAATAGTTACTATCGTGACTATCGTTTAAGGAGGGGGTGATGTAACGGGGTGAGCCTGTTACATAATATTGTCATTAATAATAAATGACAATAAAGCAATATTATCTTAAGAGATAATATTATACAATGTTACTCAGACACTTGAGTCACTCCAACAATATATATACCACAGTGAATGACTCAAGGGTCTGCTCATTGGTTGATATAGACCATTATATCAACCCCACCAGTCGCTGCTAGACGCGCGCAATGGGTGGTGTGCAAGACGTCACCATACGTAGATGTAGATTAATATAATGAAGTTAGTACTAAGAATCGGACAGAAGAATTAGGACCATTATATTAAATACAGTTTCTCTTTTCCTATATCTCAGAGAGTTCGTTTCCTTAGAAAGCCAACTCTTCCTCTTCCTTTGCGTACCGTGTACGTGAAGTCACGGGGCACCCGCCTACACTGTTGTCAGTGTAGGCGAGCTAGTACTGAAGCAGTACTAGCTAACGGTGCCCCGTTACAGCAGTGACATCAGCATTGTCGGATATGGTCGCACGCACGCACGGAGAAGTTACCAACGAATAGAATGCTTGTCATCTGCACGCACGGAAAAGTAACCAACAAGTAAAATGCTTGTCATCTAGTCAGCTGCGAGATCACGCCATACATATAGCCGCATTCGATGTCTTCTCTTTTACGGTCAAATGTCGACCGACAGATCGTATGGCGCTGTCTTAGCGTCGGCATTGAAATCCTGTCCGCGACATTAAATGCCTGTGGCTTCGATATGTCGACCCGTGCACAGCAAAAGTATCGGCATCTAGCTGCGCATAAGTGTTGCAATTTAGAATGAGCGCTCTCAGCAGTTAAGTTCCTGGTACAGTGTTGTCTCCTTCGTACTTGTCGACAGCAACATGATGCTTACCAATATACGATATGGGCGCCTCGTTTTAGCTTTCGTCGCAAATTGAGTCATCGCTTGCACACAGCATGCGCTTTCACTAGGTATATCAAGAAGTCGCGTGAACTACATTGAAGCGTCGAGGATGCCTGAACGGATACGAGAAGATGTGGTGTCGAAAACGAGTATGCAGGAGGGAAAAGGGTAGGGCAAATAAGCCAAAAACATTCAAGATCTCTGCACTCTAACGAATGCCTGCGCATCTTCCCAAATAAGCTTCTGTCCGCGCATTCATGTTCTGGACTGCCGAGGGTTGAATAACAACAATTATATGGCAAAATAACGAACTCTGACCTGCTTATCTAGTGTCAGTTCACGATACTGCATAGAAGTCGCGAATAAAACGGCGTGATCTTAATCCTCGTTGAGAAACAGCAAAAAGACATAAGTTTTGATAATCTTACAGGCTCGTAGCCTTAAAAAAGGGTCTCTCACAATGTTGCGTCTTCGTCCACGTGTCTTGTTCTTCTTTCAGCTATCCTAATAACAGCTGCTTGGCCCGATCTATTAAAAATGGTCTAGACCCACTCTAATAATTGTCGTGTTGTAAATAAAGTAGTACTTGTCTCTCTGCCATAATAACCATCCGCACTTGGGCTAATGAAGCCAGCTAGGTCTCTTTTTATACCACTCAGAATTGACTTAAATGCCAACTTCCCCATTCTCCCGCACCCTTTTTCGTCGCCTGCATATCTAGCCAGCAGCACGCCGCCCCATTCATCTTCCTGCCAGCGTCTCTTCAAGTCAAATGCAGCTCCTTTTAGCGCTGGCGTCGACACTAGCGCTGCTCACTTCGTTCCCGCGGGTCTCGAGCACCGCAAAGAACCCGAAAGAAAAGGGAGCGCCGCTCTTTCCAGACGGGCACCCGAATATCACGTTTTTGACCGACAAGAATTGGGACGAGCACATGGCAAAGACGACCAAGCCGTGGCTAGTGGACTTTTACCACCCTTTGTACGTAAAGGAGGAGTGCATCTTTTTGGCCAATGGGTGACGACGGGGGTATTTTACTGACGGCATTCTGTGATGTGCTTTGTTGTTTATTTTTCGTGTACTGATATAACGATCCCGGCAGCTGCCCGCACTGCAAAGAGTTTGCACCTCTATTTGTCGAGCTGGCCGCTTATTACAAGGAACAAGGGTCGTACTATGTGGGTGCCATGAGCTGCATGGACCACGTCAAGTGTCGTCGCGTGGGCATCACGGGCTTCCCAACGCTCATGGCTCTGAATTTCGATGTGACGAAACCCAAGATGGAGAACAAGCGGATTGTTGGTACCCACACTGTGCAGGAGGTCAAAGATTACGTCAACAGCGTGGTGGCTGAAGTGGCTTTTAATACCACGGGAACTTGGCCACCGGGGTACACGCCTCCGGTAGTAAGCAAGCCCAAGGAGGAAGTGATGACAAAGAATGGATCCAAGGGAGCAAATGAGACATCAGTGATCACGGAGGCTCCAAAGGTGGTGATTTGGGAAGAATCGACGCTTCCAACAAACCAGACGACGCGTCTCCAGGATGCAGCTTCAGCTTTCGTGTTTGGACTCAAGCAGGGTGTGTTCATGGGAAGTGATGTCATGGATGAGGAGGAGCTGGACGCTTTGAAAGGCTGGTTGAAATTAGTGTCAACGACCTTTCCTGGTGCGATCAATCGCAAGGTTATTACGTTGTTGTACGAGCAGTTGAAGGATAAGGAGATGCTGGACTTTGACACGTGGGACGCCATGCTGAAAGCGTGGCAAGAGGGCTCGGTTGCCGCATTCAAGACAGAGGAAGATCAGCTGGATGTTACGGGGGTCGAGGTCTCTCAATGGCAGAGATTGAATGATTTGTTTCTCGGTCAAGGAGCAACCTATCGTGCATGCGCACTGTACACATGTGGCCAGTGGAATATGTTTCATATGCTTACGATGAATCCGCCGGAGAGCGGGACACGCAGTGACGAGCTCATGGTGTCTGTGGCAGCGTCGATCCGTCGTTTTACGAAGCACTTTTTTGGGTGTGCGGACTGTCGTGAACACTTTTTGAAGGAGAATACTGTCGAGGTTGTTAAGAAGATTAAGGACGCGGACGACAAGCCACTGGCGCTGCGTCGTTGGCTGTGGGAGCAGCACAACTCTGTCAACAAACGCGTACACCACCCCATTTGGCCGAAACAGGAGCTATGTCCGACTTGTGGAACTGAAGGTTCATGGGAGATGGTAGAGGTGGACAAATGGTTGAGTCACACTTACGTTTACCGTGATGTCGGTGTTCCTCTGGTAGAGAGAGAGGATGATGTTTTGAGAGTATCACTTGTATCTCTGCGTTCCGAAGTCAAAACGGAGACAACGGCCCCTACGGATGGTGAGAACAAAACGAGGGAAGCGAGCGCGTTTGAGATGGCGGAGGAGAAGGCTAAGTCGTCATGGCCCACCGTAGCGGAGCCTAAGGGTGGCGATGAGTATCGTCCAAAGGATGCAGAGCTCGGTATCAAGAACGCGGCCAATACGAAGGAACTTGTTGCAAACACGAAGACTGAGCATGAGGACGGTTTGCAGGGCGTCGCAGCTCCTCGCGTGACTCTCTTTGCATGGTACATTCTTCCTGTTGCCGCGGTGGGTGGCTACTTTCTGTTCGTGCGATCCCGTGCAAAGAAGCAGAGGGTTTACCGTCAAGTTCCGCGTGACTGAGGTAGGCAGGCAAGGTCACGAGGCTAAACAAGAATGCTCAAAAAAGTAGAGGTTTGTTCAAGCTTGTTGTACACGTGCTGAGCGAAGCACACGGTCATCAGTGAGTGCGTCTATATTGTTTCCTATCAAAAGCTCTAAGCAGACCCTGTGGTCTACAACGACGTCGCAAGAAATTCGCTTGCCGTCACTTCTACGCCAAATCCACGCGGGTCAAAGCTCGTCTCAGTCGTTACGAGTAACCGGACCGAACAGACCTTGAGGTCACGCACGATCTGCATGGCCATGCCAAAGATACTCTGACGAGCCATAAGCTCGCCACTAATCTGCAACAGACGTGCTGAGCCGTGCATGTAAATCAGCATGCCATAGCCATGACTTGCAATGTGCTGCTGCGCCCACTGCGCATGTAAACTCGCCACAAATCCATCGTCCACAAGAAACACTGGCACGTCCGTCTGATCTTGGACATCACCGAACACTAGTGCATGGTACATCTGGTCATCCTGCACAAGTGACTTGTACTCGACACTAGTAAAGTGTCCAATAGGAGTCGCAACATTCGGCTCCGTCGTCTCCAACCGCTGAACCAAAGTCTCCGTGCAAGAGCGATAGCGAATGAGGTCCGATATCGTGATCAACGGCACCGTAAACTTCCCGGCAAACTCGTGCAGCTGCTGGCGGCGCAGCATTTGTCCGTTTTCATCGTTCATCTCACAAATGTAGCCAACTGGCACCACGCCAGCCAGTCGCGTGAGGTCCGTGGCTGCTTCTGTGTGTCCAGCACGCACCATAACACCTCCGTACTGAGCCAATAACGGGAAAACGTGCCCCGGACGAGTAAAAGCCGACGTCGTCACGGCGGGATCAGCCAGAGCACGAATCGTCCGCGCCCGGTCGGCGGCCGAGACGCCCGTGGAGTTGCCCTCTTTCACGTCCACAGTCACAGTAAACTTGCACTTGTGCACCTCCGTATTGTCAGCCACCATAAGCGGCAATTGCAGTGCATTGATCCGATCCGAGAGCGCGGGGACGCAGACGATGCCGGTGGAATGTCGCAGCATAAAAGCCACACGCTCTTCCGTAGCGAATTCTGCAGCTCCAATGAGATCTCCTTCGTTCTCCCGGTCTTCATTGTCCATGACGACGACGAACCCGCCCGTGCGTATCGTCTCTAGCGCTTCATTGATGGTCGAAATGATCTTCATGGCGGTCTCGGTCTCTGGGATATTGCTGCTGCTGGTTGAAGAGCTGCTACTGAGTGTAGCCATTTGTTATTGTTGAGAATTAAGTGAGCCCGACGACTGTAGTGGGAAGAGGGTTTTTAAACAATGGGACAACTTCTGATGGACGTCGGTCGGAGTTGGAATCGATTGACCAATGAGAAAGCGGGAGCGACGTGACCAATGAACGAGAGGCACGACCACGTGACGTTTTTTTTCAACTTGAGCTGAACGGGCGTATCGAGAATAGTGACGCTTTTTTGGTCGCTGGGTAGTAGAACTTGCCCCAGGTTGAGATGGAATGCTTGAATCTGATGGAAAAAACACTGACTTGTTGTATTGGACGTGCAAAAGCTGCACCGACTGGCATACCGAACCCATCGAGTTGGTTCGTCCTGTCACATTGCGAAACAACGGTGCGTGGTATTAATAATCCACATGATCTCGTGAGATAATGGATGCACTTGTGTGGGATTGAACATCGTGAAAGGACTAGGGAGTTTGACCGCGTTGTTGTTGAATGGAAAGAAGTCCAAGGTGACGAAAACGAGAGGTAGGTAGATCGCTCCTTTGGATTGTTGCACTTGTGCACGTATGTCCCCGTCGTGCGAAGAAACGACACACTTGCCAATGTTGTCATACTGCAATTGTAGCTTCTGCAGTGTTTGCAACTGTTGTACAACGTTTTTCGCAGTTGTAAAGGCAGATGCAGTAAATGTGGTACACACACCTTAATGGTTACGCTCGCGCAGCAACTCGAACGTCAAGTCGTAACCGTAAAAATGACTACCACTTGAAGCATTATAAGGTGCACCACATCATCTTAATTTGCCATGGCACGAGGACTGCGGCTCGGCTCCAAGACCGACGTGCTCAAGAACCTGCGCTCGATGTTGCGTGTGACCCGCACACGTAGCTCGCAGACGTCTCTATGCGAATGCAGATTCTTGCAGCGGATCCTTGCGCAGGTCCGGGTCATTTCTTTGGTTTTGTCGTGAAAAACTATACAAACATCCGACTTTCGTTTTCCTTTATAGTTAATATATTATCTAAAAATATCCTGATCTTTTATTATCCGGATGATATAGTACCGAGCACGACAGCGAGAAACCGACCGCTCCAAGATTCGCATGTACCGAGCAGAAGCTACTGACTACCTGACTCTGCTACAAGGCATTGAGGAACAGCGTGTACGTTACGTACCTTTGTTGCATGACTACTTTATCGTATGTTTCATGGATAATTTTGGAACTGATTGTTGATCGTCTTGTGGATTTTATATTATCCGCAGCGTTTGTGGGCACTGGACGCTGGTCTGGAGAACGAGATCTCGAGTCAAGAGATGGTTCATCGCTCGGCACGTCGCGTCGGTCTGGATGTTCCTGAGCTGTACAATGAGACACGGGCAGATGAGGAGCGCAAGCAGGCAGCGGCGGCCCACTATCTTACGAAAAAGAAGCGAGGAAATGACGCTAAAGCAGACCAGTGACCATTTTCTGGATCTTAAAGGGCCATTTGCAGCAGCACTAGCAGATCTTTGGTTTAAAGTATAAGGGTTTATAGTTGACGATCAACGGATAATCGCTTTGTACTGCGCGAGGAGCTTCAACACTTTTTTTCAGAATTGTTGATGGGATTAGCAAAATTAAGACACAAGGTGGCTGACCAAAGACAAGCATAAGCGTTGAGCAAACTTGACATTGGCAAAGATGCAGTCGTGCTTCTAAGAACTTTCACCGCCGAGGTCGTCTCGGGAAGCAGCCTGCTCTGATGACAAGGTGGTGAGCACGACACGACCTTGCCGGATGTCCATGATAACCAACCGGTAGTGCTTTCCCTTCTCCGACAAGACGAGGAGTTCGGTCGATGAAATGCCACAGATGACGGCTGCATATTCACTCGATACAGAATAGTCGAGTACATACACTTCGTCGCCCTCCTGGAAGATCCAGTCTCGATACAGAAACTTGTTGCGATAGAATTTAACTACTGGCGTGACTGCAATATATTTAACCACATGCAAAAGCTTGTCAATAACCACACCAACAACACAAGCGTGTATCCATAGTTGCGTACCAGTGTCAAATTCCATGCGTCGTTTCTTAGTCATCATATAAACGTTCGTGAGCTCGCGCACATCGCGATCAATCTCCGACTGCCCCAGCTCTTTCTCTAACGGCTGGAAGACGTAGCCAGCTCGTTTCTTAATTTTCTGTGCCGTGTCAAGAACAAGAACTGGATCTGGACCTGCTTTTGTGCGGGTACTGCGTGTCTTACGCGTCGTTGTTCGCACTGCAGCAAATTACAAGTTCATGACCATCAGGGGCATATATAATGATGAACAAGACGTGTAACTGCAACCATGAACAAACACTCGAGATCCTACCGCAATTGTGACCCCCCTTGCGCTGATCATTCAGGATCTCCATCTCATGGTGAATCTCCTCGAGCATATCCTGACGCAACTTCTCACACAGCAGATCGTACTCCGAGTTGGCTTCATCACACTCGTAGTTAAAGATCACGGTCGTGCTATGCTGGAAGTACTCGTTCCGTTGTTTTGCTACACCCAACAACTGATCGCGTTCTCTTGCCGCCTCCCGCAGCCTCTCGACCATATCCGGGTGTGTCTCGTCCATAATTTGTCGTCGCGCCTGCTCCACAAATTGAAGCTGAACTTGCAATCTCCGTCTCATCTGCTCCACTCTTTTTCTCGACGTCTCCGGTGCACTTTCATTAATGCTTTTAATGCCACGCACGTCTTTATCGTCCCCCACTGCTGCGATTGGACCAACAGCGACAGCGTTGCTGCAATCCACTGCCTTCGCTCCTTCTAGTTGCTTGTCCACCTCCTTGTCCACAGTACCCAGAGCTCTGTTCAATCTCGACTCGTGTTTGGATCCTTTTGCAGCGGGAATTTGAGCTTTTCCGCTTGTACTTTTGGGTGTAGCCATCCCCGAATCACGGAGTTGCTCCACCACGACTGTCGACATGATACTGAGTATACTGCGAGTCTAGATACAGTATAAATTCTTTGGAGGTGCTGTAAAAACAAGCCAAGCCACTAGCCCAACAGCAGACAAGCAATGGGTCCACGAGATGCAGAAATTGCACGACGAGCAACTCGATGGATCGATTTCCACGTGCTTTTCAATGCTTTTGCAGCTTAAACGGTCCAATTCGAATAGACGAAAAGCGTGCAACGATCGACTGCGCTCGAGTCACAACGTGATGCTTCGGGGGACTCGCTCTCGTGACTGTAACGTCCGTCTGTTTTTCGACTGACCGACCCTAGCGCGGCTTTTGTGAGCGGTTTATGAACTTGGAATAAGGTGGAGATGATGTGCACATTATGTGGACTACATAGTCGCACTTCAACGAGCAGCCTGCAGTGCTGGAGTAAGCAAATTGGAATTGTTATTTTCCACTCCCCGAAATTACTAATTTCACTCCTATGGGTAATAACTAAACCTTGCGGCCAAATGTGTGGAAATAGTAAAAACTATAGGCTTTTTAGAAAAAGAGGACTTTTAAAAAGATGGTCACGTGCGTCCCCTTTTAAAAGAATTTAAATTCCGCAGGGTCTGTTCGAGGAAAACGTGTTCCATTGGCGGAGAGCCTCCATTAACAAGTGGCTCTATCATCCAGTAGGTGACTGAAAGTCGTGGGGTATGTAATGGGGTATGTAGTGAGTATCTAAAAGTGGTGTGGTCGTATGTCATCTGAAGTGGAGCCACACAGCTCTTAGTCAGAGGAAGACTTACGACTCTAGAAGTCACTTAGTTCTACGGAACTAAGTTCCTATTAGTTTAAAGAGTCTTTAATTCTTAGAACTAATCAACAGAGACTCGGAGAGTCTCTAAGCTCGTAGAGCTTCTAGTCCTAGTTCAGGGGACTAACAACGACTCTAAGAATCGTACGCACAATGTGCTCTAGAGTATACGCCACAAGCTGGCTCTTACTCGTTACGATCTACTGACGTCTAAAATAGACACGCGTCAATCGAAGATCAAAAGGGGAACTGAACTTTTACTTCTTAGTTTTATCTGTAATAAACCTCACTCAACTACTTAATACTAAGGTTATCTAATTCGCATAGTAATCTTCAGTCTAGTAAAGATTGATGGATGGCACATCAATCTATCATCAATGGATGACTGAGGTTGTCAACCACATCAATTATCACATCAAAAATCGGGATTGTATATACATATACAAGGTATATCCCTTTATGGCGGTAACTGTCGTGTGACCCCGTTACATCATCTTCCTTTTGTGCTGAAATTATCGTTTTAAGGTCATCGTCATAAGTATTTGCTGCAGTTTCTGTCGTATTTGCTGCACCTAGCTCAATATTATGGTTGTGCATGTTGAAGCGAACGGCGCTAAGGTCTGACGCGCTGGGAGTAAGCGCTAAATAGACGTGCACGCGCAGTCGTCGTACGAGGTGGAAGTCGTGTCGCCATTTTACAGACGTTGTCCCGAAACGAAAGCACGGATGGATAATTATCTACCGCCTTTTCCAACTCGGTTTGTTAGTGTTACTTGCCCAGGTCAAGATTCTCGGCTGGACTGTCTTTGGCAAGTCGGTGGCGACTATATCGTGCATGACAGCGCTGTGTCGCTGTCACCCGCAGCACGTTGCTATTAATTGGCGATGTCTTGTGCAATTTTTGGTATAGCACATCTCTGAATAGTACACATAAACGAAGTTAAAAATTTCTGACTTTTACAGGATTGTCATCAATGTTAAGTGTCAACAACAATACGTCGGCAGATCACTTGTATAGTAGCTAATGTTACTTTGGTGTGAATGTGCTGCGACATTACGTGCTTTGTCCTGCCGTTCATACAAACTTTACTACTTCAGTTAACTCTATTTTGCTAAAGCCTGCCGAGCACGTAAGCATGCCTTAATTAAAAAGTCCACTTCTTCTTCAATCATTTCCAGCAGTGAATATGAACTGGTAGGGTTCTTCAGTTAATGACTTATCTACAAAAAACCCTACTAGCTCCTTTCTCTCCACCATGTTAGCTACTTGTTGAATTCCTTTGAGGACCATGTCATAACCTAAAATACGATAAAAATGTCGGATCAGGCAACGCCACTGGGGTGATTTTACAAGCTTTTTGAAGATCCAGGGTCCTTGTCTCGAAGCGCTGGGATGTTTTACGACCAAGATGTGCGTGACAAGTAAACGAGATGTATTTTTCAATTCAATATCAACTAATGTAATGGATACTCATATCACTGCTACATAATTCAACGACTTCTTGGTTTTCGGGTGGGCTGCTCTGGATCCTTAACTCACCTGTATTCGTGGGCATTTGCGCGTTTCGTGGCTCTCTTTCATTCAGTGTCTGCACTTAAGATTTAATTTGTCGGTATATTCACAGGAAGATGGGTCACGGCTTGTAGATGATTTTGGAATTTTTATTCTTGGCTCCCACGGGGCGTCCTTTTGTCCTACAAATCGATGGCTTGCCAACTGTTGGAATATTTCCTGTTGCTATTTCGCGAATCTGTGCATGGACAATGACCTGTTGAGCTGGCGAGTATCTCAGGTATTGATCCGAGAGTATTCCCAGGTCTTTCTCGAAAGATGGATTCGCATAATGCACAGCTGAAACTGGAGCCGAAACTTTATCGATAAGAGTTTTCCAGGATCAACGCCACGCAAGTACCAGATGAGGTGAATTGATGCCAACGGAATTTGGTGTTTCGTCTCGGGGAGCTCATATGCGCACGGTAAGCCCATTACTGTGCGAAACGTCCGTTCACAAGCGTCCTTTTTGCATGCTTTGACGATAACTTTCGTTTTTATTCGATCTTTCGCAGCAAAAACAGAGACCCGAGTACGAATAGCTCACAATATTTTATTCCGTGAAACATGTGTGGAACTCGGGTACGCTCACTGGCAACACTTGCGTCCTATCCTAGTGCTTGATGTTCAATAGCTTGCGTCATTCTTGATTGCACGACAAAGAGGTTTCCGGTTGACGTTTGAATGTACCTCTTCAAAGCCGGGTGACGAACCTTCGACTGCTGAAGTCGACATGCTTCCAAAATGTGGCGCATCATTAGTCCACGCATGTACAAATTGCACTTTATGAGGAATCCATGTTATTACCCAAATATTTGGCGACTTCTGGTTTTGTAGTGTATTTAGTTTGCAACGCGACCCACTAGTCATAAAAATTTGTAATCGTTTCGAGTAACAAATTTTATTCCAAGTATGTAAAAAGCCATCCCGCTCCTCTTTCGTCTCAAAATGTTTTTCACAATTTGAAACGACGCTCTTCTCAATTTGCCAAATGCACAACATATGGGCGCTGCTTGTAAAAGGTTCTTGTATGGCGCCAGAAAGAGCCAAGTCGAAGTCGGTAGCAAGAACGTCCGGCTCAAAGCCTAACGTATCTCGTAATTGCTGAAGCGCCTAGAAGTAATCACCCCTGTCTTTTATATAAAGCGAAAGCTGTGAAAAAACGTTGAGTTTACTCCCGTTCTGCTAACGATAGTAAACAGAGGAATTCTGAATCGATTCCATGTGTATGTATAGTCCAAGATCAGGACATTCCCTTACCGCCGCGTCAAGCGAATGGAAGTTTGATGTGCCAAGAACAAGGCGTAACACGCCCTCCGGAATCATTCCTCACTTTAAAAGTCCATCCAGCTGCATCAAGCTCAACCTTCAAAGCCTGAAGAGGCTACCTTTCGGCCAACTCCGGTTTCCGAAAGTTTCCTTGACGTAATAAATTTCCGCGCAGTTGCAAGTGATGTGGGAAATTTCTGCCGCAGCATTATTAGACCCTGTCGTGCATGTGCTCCAGCTGCCACCATATCTTTTACACGACGCTTTACATCCTCCTGCATTCTACGGAAGCCTATGTGACCAGCCATGTCCGAAGAAGCTTGATGATTAAGCTGCTCGATTCTCCCCTTGTGATACCAACAACGTCCATCCTTTCGTTTAAACCCAAAAGCTTCCCATGGACAGTCCGCAAGCCTGGTCCCGGTTTTACGGGCAAGCTCATCAGCAGTTTGCTTGCGATATTTCCGCCGTGATCACATTGTATGTACAGACGTTTGTCGGCGATAGACCGTATGATGTAAATTTCATAGTCAGATTTATGACACACACCTCAAATGTGTTCGATAAGCTCAGACCAGCTTTCGAACGTTTGGTTGGATATGACATGTTCTGTCATGGGTAGGAGAGAGAAGTTTTAAAAGTGGCGTGATGTGTAGGGCGAATGGGTATTTTAGAAATATGGAAAAAAGTTGCTCAGACTGAATCCTTTAGACTTTTGCCAGAAAAGGTGTTAGCTTAACAAATGGCGTTGTGGTGTTAGGGGGACGTAATAACTATTGAATGAATGTGGATTTTTACCCCCATCATTTTGATTGGCCAACGAGATAAAAATATCCCGTTTGGATGGGATAATGTACAATACCGTTTATTATGATTAACTATAGGCAGAATGGTTAATTATCGTTTTTTAGGTATGAAAAAATGTTACCCAACCGCATTTACCCATTGGAGTGCAACTAGTAGTTTCAAGGAGTGAAAATAACAATTCCTAAACGAATAATCTAAAATGTTCTGTCGGATTACGTGGTATAAAACCGGCATAATGGAGGATTAAAGTGGGACGGGACCAAGGCCATATCTGCGGAGCGTGATTTTTCATGAAAAGTGCTACGACCACTTTGACCCTCATACCACGGGTTCAACCAAGTGCCTTGCAAAACAAATATTATAAGACTGTATTTTGAGGCGACGCACGGCTTTAAAGGACGACCCTTCAATGGACTATCGGGTCGCAAGATAATTTGTATAGTAGGTCGTGAAGATCAAATCAGAGCAGATAGTTGATAACGCGGGACAGATTGACTCATATGTACATTGCCGTACCTTTAATTATGACTTTAACGATTAATCAGAGCTCCAAATGTCTTTACATAAAAGCTGTGGACATCTCAACGAAAGCCTCATTGTAATGAAAGTCAGAGGAACTTGTTCGTGCAGATACAAAGGAACTCATCACCTTGGTCATTGCAATCGGAATGCCATTTTGCGTCATCGTGCCACAATAATGCGATGTAAAGTGATGACCGTTCAAATTATACCTAGTTAAGAGACCACATTGACAGCTAAAGCAGGCCTAAAATTACTGAATGTGGGCTTGTCATAAATGACATCTACAATATGATTGCCAAGCACAAAAGAGACCAACTGAAAGGGGGGATGAAATGACCGCCTCGATGCAAAGGATTGAAGCGGACGAAGTCATGCATAATTATAAGGTATATGGCCAAAATCGGTTATCAAACATTTTTATATTATTTTAAAGGCGATCCCAAAGATAGCAAGGCAGGCGCTGACAACCCCTGTCATTTAAAGGGACCGTGCTAACCGGCAAAAAAATATGGTATACAGATTCTCCGTATCGTCGTCAGTATCTCAACAAAAAGTATCATGTGTTCACGCTGGAAGTCGATTACAAGTGGGTCCTCGATGCATGTGACAAATTCGGAACCATTGTGGAACGACACACGTGCACTGCCCCCAGGCAGGATTGAACTACTGACCTTCCGCTTACTAAGCGGGTGATCTACCACTGAGCTCTTAGTATACCCGCAACTACGCAGAACAAATCAATTAGAACCCTCCCTCTCCGTTTTTGTAGACCCTTGTCCTTTCTTTTCTCATGAAAAAGTGAGTGACTGCCTCTTTCCAGTTCTCGACTAGACACTACGTGGTTCTCTTGGCTCGAAACGTGTGGCTCTGACTACTGGTACAAATGGTACCCCTGTTGGCCCCCGCCTCGTCCAACGATTCGGGGTCCTCCGAATCTCCAACGGCGGCCCATACTGACACTGCGCTAGTTCTAACCACCGAAGGTAGTGCTGATGAGGTCATGGACGAGCCGCCTTCTGGATCTATCTCACCCATCGCGACGCCAGTATTTAATGACGTTCCGATGGACCAGCCGTCTCCCGCCGTCGAACTCGGCTCTTTGCATCCTCGCGCTGATCCACGTCCGACGATGGATGATGTGCTTGGTCAGCAGGAACATCTTCGCCGAGGCTGACGCTGAGTGTCGTCGGGTGGAGACTCCCAAGCCTCTCGCTAGTGACATCGATTGGATCGAGCGCTAATACGCTTTATAGCCATACCTTCTCGGCTTTTTAGCTAAGATCAAGTGTAGTATCTGTTCTAATCAGTGTGAAAACTGGTTTCCGACTTTTGTCGGTCTTTTTCACATTCATTTTTGGATATCCCGTCTTACTCGCGTGAGACGGGGAGGTCTCCGGGGGACCATACAGCATAAGCTGCAAACCATGGGGGCTTACACCTACCCCTCGCGAGGCCAACGATACGTAATTAATACACTTGTTCTTTTCTACTTTCGTTCTATTATTGTTCGATTTTTCGCCTTTCTGTCCTCTGCACCGGCTCTACACCAACGCATTCCCATGCGCTTCTGGTGGCCGGATTGGCAGCCCCGGGAGCGCTCTCTATCTAGCGATAGTGAGTGAGTGGTCGCTCATCTCTTTTCGTACTGATCAAGAAAGGCCTTTTGCTCTTCATCGTGTCAAGTATGACATGGTGATCGCTACTGGTCGGACGCTCGCGAAGATTCCGCTCCAGATCTTCATGGTGTATCTCTGGTAAACACTACGGGAATGACTCTATTGAGGACCTCTACCGCAGCCATAAGATTGGCCAAATCTCTAAGCTGCCTGGTGGCGATCTCCGCATCAAGGTGAAGTCGAAAGAAGCATGTCTCCGGCTTGAGCGCACGAAGGTGAACAATCCTGGTGGCGCCTACACGTTCAAGGAATTTGATGTACTTGGTGGAAAGTACTTCATCGACATCTCCAACATGGAATCGGACATGAACACCCACCTGATTCTTCAGCTCCTGTTTCTGCTTGGACGCAGGCCCATCTACGACACCTTTCGTGAGGTGAACCTCGCGACTGGCATCACATCTGACTCTTGGCGCGTGTACTGCTTAAAGAGTTCATGTCCCAGTGCGCTGATCGTGAATGGCAGCGTCTGCGATCAGGTTCTGTTCGACAACAAGCTCCACCCAGCTTATGGGGAAAATGCACCGTTACAGTAGGAGCGTCTGCCGTTCGGCTATCGCTCGCATCACGAACTCGACTGAACACGACCACAAGCGACTTCCCTTCTACTGTGCCGGGATCTGCCCCGCAAACCGCGCTAAAAACAGAAGCATCCAGCGCAGACATATGTGCAAGCTGTGAAAGCGACTGCAGTTGCTGTTCCTACAAAGATCCCCCAGAAGACCTCACTACAGAGGGCAGTTGAGGAGGCAAAAAGACGGGAAGGTCAGCCCCGCCATGGGGATCAGCATGACAACGAATGGGCAGCCACTCAGCTCGTCCCGCCTTCTTCCAGCACCTCGAACGCTTTGTCAGTCTCGACATTTCGTGGATCGCATGGCACCATCACTCCTCCTGGTAGCCAGAAATTCGGAAGACACCCGCACTCTTGATGACTAATAGCGAGAATGACGGTTTCGTCGCTGCAACTTCTAGGAAAAACGCGGACGTAACGCGATCGACTTTTCCAACATGGTGGTGAAGCAGTCGCAGCTTCCATTAAACAACATTTCGACCACCAAACACTTTCAAGCACTCCAGACGATGGAGGTCCAGTTTGAATTGACCGACTTGACGGAGGACCCGACATTTGGCGTTCGCCATCAGTTTTTATCATTGGGCGTGACAATTCCTGATGCCTTGCAGACCTCGACCTAGTCCGATTTCTTCGTCGAGAAACACCACACGAAGATCAAGAAATCTGCCAAGGCATCATCCGTGCCGGAAGCGGCTGAAGCCACGCTTAACGATAAAAGTGGCACTCCTTAGCCTTATCCCCGACTGTATCGACGCTGCAAACGTCAAGGTCGGCAGCATGTGCAAGATTCTCAAAAATGCCGCGAATCCAGACCACTTCACCAAGAAAGCGATCGAGTGTCCTCTCGCCTTCAACAGTACACTTACGCTGACGATGGTGGACGGTGGGTCGTCAATTGACGAGGTCGCTCAACTGCATGCGATCAACCGAGTGCTATGTGCGACCAATCCGACCGAGGATACAACGTTCAACACGAAATGGAAGAAGCTTATGGGAACGGCTGCTCCTTCCAAGCGCGGTGAGATGTTCACGCTTTCTGCCAAGTGGTGGACTTCTTCTCCCGCCATTGAAGAGCTGTATCGTGCATCCAAAGCCTTGCGCATGTTCGAGCTCAGTCTCTTGTCCATCGCTCCCATCATCTTTTCACATGACCACTGGATTCAGTACATCACTGGCCGGCAAGTCGAGTGGATCCCTGCGAATTATACGCGGCTTCTCCACCCGAACACCCTCCTTCGTATTCTGCAGTACGAGTTGGGAGCTCACTGCATGCAGCAATGGAGATAGGTGCAACGACAGGGGACCTGCTGGATACACTCGAGACTCTTAAACAACTTGAAGGTTTCTAACCAGAAGACTTGTCCGTCTTGCAGTTGCATGCCGTCGATGGCGGCATTGCGATATTAGCGGGTCCACTGTCCACCCGCTCCTAAAGTCTCCCCTGCGTCGACATCCTGGAGCAACATCAGTGTTTTCACATTGAACACTAACGGAATCAAGCAGAGTGGCCATCTCCTGATTGAGAACCTGCTCTCCAAATACTCTGTCTCACGTCTCCAAGAAACCAAGTTCGGCGACGCCACCCAACTTTAGACCTTCAAGTTTCACCTTGGATCAGACCTTCAACATAAGGTCTTTGTCAATGACCCCGACTCCCTTCTTCACTGGCCAATACGGGGGAGGAGCAATGTGATAGCCACAGTGATACCACGACTTTTCGGGTTTCGACTCAGCGGCCTAAGTCACCCATCTCACAGTCGAGGGGCGCTATCTAGTCGTGCGCGTGATGGTAGATGGTTTACCATTCTACCTTCGCAACCGTGTATGCGCCAGTTGTCCGCCAGGAGAAACGCCAGTTCTTCTCGAGTCTGGTCACGGAGAAAATTGAAGACCACGCGACCCATCTTGTGTTGGGGGGTCTCAATAATTCTCTGGGCCCCCGGCTCGACTCGTCGACTCCAGACCTGCGCTATGAACCGGTTCGGTCAAGCTGTTTTGAATGGATCGCCAAACTTGGTGTCGTTAACTCTTGGCGGATCCACGCTGGCAACACATGAGTCTTCACTGGACCTCTACCCCATAAGAACCATTCGAGTTATGTCATGTTGTGCAAGTCCTTCTCCAACAGGTTCTATGGAAATTCGGTACTTCCTTCGTTAACACGCAGGCGACCATCTTGCTCACAGTGCGAGTTTTCGATCGGGATCCCAGATCCACGGTTGTGAATACAGGAAGTTTCCAAGTTATCTGCTGGATTACCCTCTGGTTGTTTCCGCAATTGAAAGTGAGGCAGAAATCGTCCGGGAACATTGCGCTCTGCCTCGAACCCAGGCAAGATCTGGATATCTTGGATGCAATCCATTAAGTCTCAGCTTGAGGTGGTCCAGAAGAGGCTTCGCCTCCAAGACGCTTAAGATATTAAAGAGGCTCATATCCGTCTTGATCGCGCCGCTGCCCGGTTGCGCAAGAGTTCGTGTGCCGCGGACCGTGAACACTTTGATCCTGCCATGCTGTACTGCAAGGAAACTGTGACTCGCACGAGCCATTATAACCAAGATGCTGCATTTGACTTTCAAGCGGCAACTCCGAAAAATCAACCAAGTCCTTCTTCCGCCTACTGGACACCAGCTTGAGACGTGTTTCCAGTGAAAAAGTATTGACTCCTGATGGGTCGCTCTCGACAAACCCCACGTTCATCTCTCAACGATTCCTGGAGAGCTGGGGTCTGAGATGGGAGACGCAACAGTCCGGCTGACCGGGACCCTCCTCCACAGGCTACATTAAAGTGGACGCTTTTCAGCAAATTCATTCAATCTGTATTTTCCCTGGACCGTGATATCTTGGACGCCCCGGTAACTGCTGCGGACTTGGCAGCCGCCATCCTCCACATGCGCGCGACTTCGTCGCCTAGAATGGATGGTTTGACGGCTGGCTTTTACCAGGTCGCTTCTGATGTCTTCGGTGAGTGCCTTAGTATCGTCTTTTGAGGTCGTCTCCACGAAGGGACGCTCATTTTGTATCAGCGAAAGTTAGCAGTGGTTTTGCTTCACAAGAAAGGATCGCGTGCGGTTTCTGGTAACTACCGACCGGTTGTTACTGTGCAAGTAGATGTAAAAGTACTGTCAAAGTTGCTGACGTACCGCCTTCAGCAGGTGATCTCCAATTTAATCCATCTCGACCAGAAAGACTTCGTCATGGGACGATCGATTCGTCACCACGTGCTCTTTCTGGCCGAACTTCACACCTTGTTGCCGGTAGGGACGAAGAAGCGTACGCGCTGTTTCTGGATTTCGAAAATGCCTTAGATCGAGTCAACTGGGACTACATGTTTCGCGTGCTCGAGCGCATGGGCTTTGGGTCAACATTTTTTCGGTGGATCCGTCTTCTTTACACGGAACATCGAGATCATCTAGTGATCAACCAGAACATCCAACCGGCGATCTTTCTGACTCGTGGTGTCAAGCAAGGCGATCCGTTGTCCACCCTTCTTTGCACCTTGACAATCGGGCCTCTTGGCAATCCACTCCGGGAGAACGAAGAGTATGGGTTGTGTCTGACTGCTGACCACACTGCCACTGGCATGTTCTTTGCTGATGACTCCACTACTTTTCTGAGTAGATCCGTCGCGAACTTGCAGGACCAGTTGCGACTTGTCCACGATTACTGCCAAGGGTCCAGGGCCAAACTAAACTTGGTGAAATCTGTGCTGCTCGCGCTCAACCGAAATCATAGATGCCCACTGCTTCCCGGCATGAGATTCTCAGTCGGACGGATACGGTGAAATAACTTGGCATCCCGTTCGAACAGTCTTCGGTCCATACCGCAATCACGGATTTCTCGGACCAGCGCTTCTGTGACAGCTTCAAACAGTGGTATCAACGGGCTCGCACACTTCGGGGTCGTTTGCTGGTAGCCCAGACAAAGATACTTTTTCGCTTGTGGTATTACACCCAGCATTTGTCCATTCCGAAGACAACAGTGCGGCGATGGCAATTGATGCTGAATAGGTTCGTGATGAGCCGCAAACATGACTGCGAGTCCTCCCACGTTCAGCTAATTCCCTGCGCGTTTCTCAACCAGCGCTGCAGTGATGGGGGGTTAGAGTTCCTGACTTCGCTGCTCATCTCAAGCGTCAATGTCTTCAACCTTTTTTGCAGCTTTTCCTCGGATTGGAGACGCCTGCGAAACGAGATTGAATCTCAGATGGATGAAATCTCAAGTACTTTGATCTCGATCTGAAACCAGGACCCAATGATTTACTTAGGTGAAATTAGGACCATGACCCAAATGATTTATCAAGGTGAACCTGGGACCAGGAACCAAATGATTTAGCAAGTTGGATATCGTACCAGGCAACAAATCATTAACAAGTTCATCTGGAACCAGGTGTTTTTTTTAGAGATATGTAGCGTGACCTAGCAACGATAATTCAATTTGATGCAAATGGATGGTATTCATTACATATCTAGTAAGTTGAGTACTGATATTGGTTAATTGCGCCCCGATCCGAATTTACAGCCTCTCATGTGGGTCAACGAATCATAGATCGGGAAGTGCGATTGATCTTGCAGACTGGATATGTACTGGAATGTAACGTTTGCGCTGATACATCAGTCGAATGAATCCATATCGCATATCTGTATTGGGTCGATTTTTTTATATTTTGTTTTTGGAGTACCAGATCGGTCATATTCTCCACTGATAATGAATATATCGTTGGTAGACTATTCTGAATATGAAGGATGTACTCCAAGGATGGTTCTAAATGATATTCTAAGAGTCCCGATCAAGGAAGTCAGCCGAAGGTGTCCAAGTTGACGACAGAAATTTGCTTGATCCCAATGTTGGGTATTAGGTACGATATTGAGTATTGGGTACAATATT
>JH598301.1:216126-249253 GCA_000173235.2 Hyaloperonospora arabidopsidis Emoy2
GCGCGATCCGGGCCAAAAAATCCGGGATTGGGCTTCGCGACCTTGGCCAAATGATCTAACATCGGGCGTCTGTGCCATTGGACACGTGTGCCTTCAGTCGTCGGGAAGCCAAAAATATCTTGCTCGGAGAAGAAGAACGCATGTCGTGTGTAGAAGGAGTTGAACTCAAGTCTGTTCATTACAACCAAGTTAATAGTGAAACCGTCACCATGCCTACCTTACCCTGTAGAATTCGCTCCAAATGGATATCCACTTCAGCCGGGTTGACCTCTTGAAACACGTGTCCAAATTGTGTAGCTTGTACTCCAATGATAAATCCAATATCCCCGATATCACGACCAAGTTCCAAATATGGTACCAAATATCCAATATTGTACCCAATACTCAATATCGTACCTAATACCCAACATTGGGATCAAGCAAATTTCTGTCGTCAACTTGGACACCTTCGGCTGACTTCCTTGATCGGGACTCTTAGAATATCATTTAGAACCATCCTTGGAGTACATCCTTCATATTCAGAATAGTCTACCAACGATATATTCATTATCAGTGGAGAATATGACCGATCTGGTACTCCAAAAACAAAATATAAAAAAATCGACCCAATACAGATATGCGATATGGATTCATTCGACTGATGTATCAGCGCAAACGTTACATTCCAGTACATATCCAGTCTGCAAGATCAATCGCACTTCCCGATCTATGATTCGTTGACCCACATGAGAGGCTGTAAATTCGGATCGGGGCGCAATTAACCAATATCAGTACTCAACTTACTAGATATGTAATGAATACCATCCATTTGCATCAAATTGAATTATCGTTGCTAGGTCACGCTACATATCTCTAAAAAAACACCTGGTTCCAGATGAACTTGTTAATGATTTGTTGCCTGGTACGATATCCAACTTGCTAAATCATTTGGTTCCTGGTCCCAGATTGAGATAATCGCACTTGAGCTTCTATCTTTCAAAGACAAGCATCCAGTTTAATTTACCAGAAATTTTCGCTACATGTTTGGATCTTATTTCTACCTAATATGGACAGGAACCATTAGCATAATTTTTAAGAGTGACTTTGCCACACAGGCCTTCCGTGAAAGTTCCATTGCTCGATTCAAGCATATAGATGCTCAGATTTTTAGCTCGTCATGAATTTGCAGGCTCTAGGGGTATCGCAGGGTATCCACCTCTGCACCCACGACATGCAAACTGAATTACCGACATAATCTGTAGTTTCGCCTCGTGTTCAAGATTTTCGTCTCATGATCGATCTTATGTCCGATGTATAAGTACTTCTCGGCGCCGAAGTCGAGTGTCTACTCGGACTGGAGGAAGGTTACAGGATGTTACATTTCAATTAATGAGAATGAGTGTTGGAAAGTGAGTACACTGAATTGCCCTACTTTAATAAGAGATTATGTGCGGTACGAGCGGCAGGATGTATAGCAAATGCATCCGGTAGACACCATATACAAGCCAAACTAGTTACGACTTCGTAAAAATATAAGAATTTCTAACCCCGTTATAAACCCCTTTTGTGTTCAATTAGGCAGATTCAATAAGTTGTAGGAAAGCCGTTCGAAAATGAATAAAGGCGGTTTATGGGTTTTCAGAATGTGATGACGAGGTCGAACACAAGTATAAACTGTAGCGTCTACGGGCGGGATAAAAAGGCGTAATTTCAACGATGAGGTTTGCGGTTCAATCTGAGAAAGATGACGTTTAATCTGACCAATTGCAAACCTGACAATCTCAAGTAATCAAGAAGAATCATATGTACACACTCATCCATTGGTAAGTACACACCCAGGCGAACTGTTAATTCATATTTGCCATAAATTATACGTCGATGCATAAGAAACAAAGTTGTCACCTTTTAAGGTGAGGCATCACTGCGATCTTGCTTTAGAAGAAGGTTGTAGCCAGAAAATTTCACTGTCAAATGGTTGAAACACGTAATTGGCTTTTGCTTGCGTCACCAGGCATAGGCTTTCCAGGCGTCGCTGGCGGGCACATAACCCTTGATACTTGATCGTACGAAAAATGATGGATATACGTTACCAAAGAAGTCGCTCAAATAAGTGCTGCGCAGATAAGACCAGGTAATATCGAATCGTTTTTTTCAGGATGGTCAGTACAATAAACGACAAAAATTATGTCAGAGTAGAGTCGCGGAAGCGTCTTAGTTGAACACTCAATTCTCAGTCCCCATTCACCTTTACAGACTCATATATATAGTGGTTAACGTTCATGGAGATGGCCGTACTGTTCGATCCAGCAATGTCGTTAGACACGTCAGATTATTTTATGTGCTCTAACGACCTAATGTCCTCTCTGGTAAGACCTAAACACCCCTTTACCTTCTTGCAGTCATCGTACTACGCGACGGGCATGTTACTAGCCAGAGTTCTAGGTGCCGTCCAGTCCCGGAGGCCCCTGAAAATACGTTGTCGGGTGTCCATGATTCTTCGGGAGGCGAAAGCTCGATGGTACTAGGTTTCAGGGGTGATAAAATTGAGACTTAGGTGGTTGCACACATTTCTTAAGGACCTTACGTTGGTCTTGAAAGTCCGTGGGAGGCGATTGAACCCAGCCCACATCATTGGAATGGTGCTGAGCTGACCATTGAACAGGGTGGGAACCCGAGACCAGAAATGTTGCTAGTGTGCGACCCTGATAGTGTTCTGTTTTGGATAAATACGGCCAAAACAATTAGGAAGGAGTAGAGAAACAGACAGCGTCAGTTCGACGCTGGACAGGAGCGAGATGCTGTTGCGGTTTTGCAAGATAGTTGTCGTGATTATGAAATAAAATTCCATAGTCGAAGCGTCACTAACCTTGTAGCTGAAGTCGATCTAAGTATAAATTAAAGACAACATCTTCTACTTCATCGCTCTAGGTATATCACTCAACGCGATTTATATCGTTTTCAACTGTGCGTACGTGTAGGTACGAGATCGGTACCCATTTCCAATATTTTATATGCGACATATTTCATCGCATAGTATAATTGGCGATCGATGTTATTACTACAGCTAGATTGAAGATTAAAGATGCATGTGCAAACAGTCTGAAGACCGCAGCTGTAACGAGACACCGATCGCTTGTACTGTCACAGTACAATCTACTTAATTTGAACACAGGGTAAGCAGGCGCTTCGTAAATTCACATACACGTACGTGCAGAGAATGGTTTCAATACGAGATAAGGGTGAAAAGTAGAAGTGTATTTAGTATAGTTAATATCCTGTTAATAAATCCTATTCAGAATTCTTTTAACTATACCTAAATACAGACATGTATTGTAACTATTTGCTCACCACTGATTGCATTCTTCTTTCGTGGCTCAGGTGTATTGGTTGATATCATTGTTATATTAACCAATTAACAGTGTATGGCTTCTGCATCACAATATTACCTATTCAGACAATATTATGAGAATATGATTTCTGTCTTAACATAATATTCACACTTGATTATTTACCTTACGTAAAATACCATGTAACGGACTCAATTCGTTCCACCCCCTAACCATTAGTCACATTGGTGAGTGATTGATGATTGAGTGACTCCGTTGAGTGATTATGGGACAGGGAAGCACTTGTTGGTCTATCCCATACATTCACTGATCTCACCGCATGGTTAACAATTTTATGCGATGCACGGTCATAGCTGCTGGGAGTGCTGCAATTAGATTCCGTATCGCAGCCGCAGAAAGGCAAATACATCGAATGCAACGGAAGACAACTCTTCTGCTGCTTCTGCCGCTCAGCCTGCGGTAGTTGCTGCTGTAGGCTCACGCGGTGATGCAACGCGTTATAACGGAGACTATGAGCTTGAGTTTATATACTCCGTCAAGTCAGATGGCGACACCGACTCGAAGAAGGCAGTACCTGAGAAAGAGCCGAAAGTGGCTAAGCTGGAGCCGACTGAGTCGGCTTCACGAACAGATATGAGCCTTGCTGAACGCCATGACATATTTGGATCGTCTGACGAGCCGGACTATCCGTCTCCAAGACGGAGTAGTTCACTCGACAATGCTCGAGACAGCGGCTCAGGCCACCGCAATGTTGATGACGATGATGCCTTGATGCGTCAATAGCAAGACGATCGTGCTAGGCATGATGTCGATACTTCTGTTGACACCACGCAAGAATCCAGAGATCTTGGCATCATGCGTGTTGCTCTTGACAAAAAGGCGTGGCTGCATCCTTTCGCACTGAACATGACTTCTTTATCGGTATGTTCTTCAAACCATGATGGTACAGAAGGAACCGCAAACGATATAGGGCATCGCTGATCCAGGCATGGAACGCGTTCATCCACACTGTTGGGGTGATTGAGCGCGATTCCTGGCTTGACAAACCGATCTTATATCGCAATAGGATTGAGAAGCGAACTTCTACCGGTGCACGTTACAAAATGCATCAGTGGTCACGAGGATGGGTTACCATGCATCACCTGGGTTGACCCTTGCCAATGTTGCGTGAAAAATGTGGCACGAGCTCAGAGGAGGTGTATTCTATGAACGACTCCTGGTGGTGGAGAGTACGTGTCTCCTCAGATATGTACAAGGGAATAGATAATTTGCAGTCCTTCTACAGACGCGCCGAACGTTCGTTTTCCGATGGAACTTATTAAGCAACGGATGTGCCTTGTCACACATCCAACATGAGTTGTAATCGAGGCTCCCAACTATCCGCCGAAGGCTCATTGCCACCCCACCGGACGAGGTAAACTCGCTCAAAGTCCTTTCACGTTGCGGTTGTTCAACAGGCACCACAAAAGGAAGCATTTACCACCGTGCGCGTCAACCAGTGGATGAGGTGGAGGCGAAAACACGACCTCTCACCGAAACGCAGCTTTAACCTGATGTTGTGAGTCATCTTGACCGAGTAACGTGTTTGTTGCGCGAGGACATCGATAAAGAGAAGACCAGGCGTCTGTATTTGGTTGACATTGTTGTGAACCGTCTCTGCTCGGGGCGGAAGAAGGAGCGATCTGAGTTTGTCATTTTGCAGCTTGAGAACGAGCGGGCACAAAGTTCTCTTTGCGACAAGCTGGTGGAGGATAGTCAGGATATCTCTTGATATCGCGGGGAGACAAACGAGCTTCAGACGCAGGCTGAGACGCAGCACCTCGAGCACAAGTATATGTTGGAGATGCTTGGGCGCAAGGGCTTTCTTTACCGGAAGAAGCCCCGTACTTGTAGTACGGCTTAAGCCGACCGACATGGAATATAGGATACGTGCGCATCTTACGTGGGAGTCCAATCGTATATTCGTTGACTAGGTGGCGCAGTAAACGAAATGGACCGATGAACTTGGGTACTAACTTCTTACTACCCACGTCAGTCACTATGTGTCATGATAAGTACTACCGTATATATTAGGACTACGTAATTTTTTTAAACAAAAACAAAAGAACATTTGCCTTTACATTAGTGCTAGCATTTCGCTTTTGTCGAACCACCGCTTCTGTGATGGAATCTTGTACGAAACGGACAACTGTTTCTCGAGCCAGTATAAATTCATCTTCTGACTCACTACCCCATGGCTACAGTGCTCGTAAGTTTTACTATGACAAGGAAAGACGTCGTATCAACGCTTGTGTCTTCGCTCTCTCTTTACGTGATGATGAGCTGCTCAGTGTCGCTCCTACTTTTTCTTTTGTACCGATGTCGATGTCATTGACATCGGTGTCGTAGTTAGTGACCACACGATCAGTACGAGATGAGTGAGAGCCGGATTAGCGCTCTCTCGAAAGAATCTCTCCCTCTTTTAAACTAGAGCCACACTCTAACAAGGTGATTTAGACGCGGATAAGAATGGTGTATGCTTCGTAGACACGTGTACTGAGTTGTTGATGGAGAATTCCACCGTTGGCAAGAATTCGCTCCAGTTCTCGCAAGAATGGACGTACTCTCGAAAGATCTCTTTGAGAACACATGTGGCGTGTTCCTTCTGACCTTATGTTTCAGGGAGGTCAGATTTGGACATCTTGAAGCGCGTTCCGAGTATTTTGAACACGGAGCGCCAGAACTCAGCTAAAATACGCGGGTCTCGATCGGACACGAGTTCACGAGGCAGCCCATGAAGGCAAAAGATCGTGTCGATATAGACACGAGCACAACCCGATGCGCTGATTAATTCGCGTGCAACGACCAGGTGCACCATCTTGCTGAATCTGAGAACGAGCACAATAATACCAGTATTCTTGTGCATGTCGGCGGGGAAAACGAAGACGAAGTCGAATAAGACGGATTCTCAGAACTCAGCCGGGACAGGGGCTGCAGCGTGGCACGAAGGGAATGGCTAGACTTCACCCGTTGACATACTTTTCATTCACGAACCTTCTTGCGCACGAACTGATAGTGGCGAGTCCAGTAAAAGTCTCGGCTCACCATAATATACATGTTTTCTCGTGACCACGGTGTCCGCCAACATGCGCGTCGTGGTATTCATACATGATCCGCAACCGCAGATCACCATGATTTTTTGCGACAACACGAGGCGTGGCGCAGGCAACAGATAAATATTTTAGTAAGCCGTTGCAAACTGTATATTTATGTTGAGGATCGACGTACTTCCTACAGCTGCTTTAAACTCTTCCGGGAAAGTTGCGAGAGATGATGCATCAGACTTACTATCTCCGGATCATATCCCTTCCGTATGTTTTCCAGTAAGGTCGACGAAAAGACACTACAGGTAAGTAATGCAACAGTGATTATACCATTGCCGGGTTGCGCAGCCGGTTCGAAATCGGCAGGAGCGATAGTGCGTCAGCGACGACATTAAATCGTCTTGGATTATACTAGACGGAGAAGCTATACTACGCGAAGAATGACAGCCACTCGCCATCTGCTGCGAGAGATGTGGACTGTTTACAGCCGTTAGTAAAGACGCATGGTCCGTATAGACGACAAAGGGTCTATCACCTGGCAAATAGACTCTGAATATAGCCATCACGTACTTCATGGCTATATATTTCTTGTCAAGGATGGTTTTTTACGCTCCTCAGGTGCAGCTGATGCGACTAATAGCAGAAGAAGCGTTCTACTCCTTCTGCATCGTACTGCGTTAATGCGCAGCCGATTGCAAAATGGCTGGCATCACGGACAACATATAATGATATGTCTTGGTCCGCAATCGTTAAAACTGGCGACCGTATCAAGCTTTCGTTGATATATTTGAATGAGCGCTGGCATTCGGCACTCCATACCCGCTTCTCTTTCCTTTTTAATAAGCGAAATCGATGATAGCTCTGCGAGAGCAAACTCCACGAGTACTCAGTCATCTCCGTGTAATCGTGCAAATACTTGTGCAAATACGCCGCTGAGCCAATGAGATTCCGACGTCCTTTTACATTGATAGGCACCGGCCACGTCGGTGGTCGCCTTGGTCTTTTCCGGGTAGGACGTTAAGCCATGATTACCCACAATGTAACCAAAAGTAGAATTTTGCTAGAAGGAAATATTATTTTCTTGAGATTGGCATAAAACTTGTGCTCATGAGTGTACGAACCTTACGGACGTGAAGATGGTGCACTTCCACATTTGTCTGTCCGTTTATTGCACGGCTACGGACGAAGACATCATCGAAGTAGCTGGATGCGAAGTCTCATACAGATCTCAACAGATTTGTCACACATCTGTCAAACGTAGTAGCGGTGTTGCTTAGTCCTTGTGGCATTGCAAGCCACTCACAAAGCATACCGCTTGGGGTGCTTACTGCGGTATATGGTATATTTATTTCGCGCATAAGTATCTGATAGAAGCCATCCATCAGTTCCTTTGATGAAAAGGTGGTACTCTTTGACATACCATCTATGATAACATCTTTTCTCGGTATAGGTGTTTGAGCCGGTACCGTTGCAGCGTTCAACTTGTTGAACGAGTGAAATTTCCGCAATCCTCCTGTGACCCTTCACACACATAAGGTCGAAGCGATATGTGGGGAGATCGACTCCCTCACATGGTCGGCTACTTAGAGATCTGAAAAGAATTTGTCGATCGCTAGTACTTGTTCACGAGGCGATGTCCACTGCTCCATGTTTTTTTTACATAGTACTTCGAACCCGGTTTCAGGCCATTTTCGTGACGAGTACCTTTGTCCTTAGGTAACTTATACGGTACTGCTTCTGGAAATACATTCTAAATTAAATCAAATCGTCGTAGAGAGGATTTGATTTGAGTGATTCCCACGATTGGGATGTGTATCGCTCCACCCGGGTCATCTCATCAAGGACACTATCGTCCATCGATGAGCTACTAAGGACTTATTTATCCTCAGAAAAGACCATTGCCGATCGGATATCACTAACTTACTCATCTTCTACTAATTTTATGCAGATCGGCTTGACTTTTCCACCGGATCAAGCAAGAACGGCTTTTGTTCCAGCGTGGGTAAAAGAGTGAACTACTAAGTTAATTTGGGAGGTGCGACCAAATCAAGTGTATCAGCACCTATACTTTACCCTTAATTAAGTAGTATATTTAATGTCTCTGTTAGCTCATGGGAACTTATTTCCATAGTCTGTTGGGGACTTTCCGTCAACTATAGCATTTTGGGCTATTTCACCTTCAAATACGCGGGAACTTGCTCCCTCGGCGTATTTTGTAATGTGGTTGCGCTACCGCATCCAGGTCCTCTACGTTTGATCCAATCGATCTAGGATCATTGTGTTGCCAATTATTGGCAATAGGTTGGTTATTTTCTGGGTGTTGTCCGTTAGGAAGGCACCCATGACCTGGTCCGCTCGAATTATTCGAGTGGTGGGCCTTCGGTGCTTCCTGCAATTCTACAGTCGCAAAGATCTTGCTCCACAGCGCGATAGTTAGTCACATTAAATGTTTTTGCCAGATGACTTGTGGC
Source organism: Hyaloperonospora arabidopsidis Emoy2 (assembly GCA_000173235.2). NCBI lineage: Eukaryota > Oomycota > Peronosporomycetes > Peronosporales > Peronosporaceae > Hyaloperonospora > Hyaloperonospora arabidopsidis. The sequence goes on from JH598301.1 coordinate 225,007, forward strand.
TCATAACATCTGAGCCACGGTAGACCAAGGATGACATCAAACTTGTGTCCAAGTCCAGTACGTTGAAGGCAATATCGTACTGAACCTCTTTCAGTGTATAGATAATCCTCACTACATGTTTTTTTGCTGTTACGGATGCGCCTGTAGCGAGGTTTACCGTCATCCTTGCTGGAGGGATCTCGCTTTCAATGAAATTATGCTTGTTTTCATATAGCAACCAGAATTGTAAAAAGTTGTTCTATGCCCCACAATCGACAAGGGCTCGTAGTGATATGTCCTTTGCCACTTCGAGATTTAAGGTAATGAGGGAAACCTCGTTGCTAGATGCAGCAACCCACAATGATTGCGTGTTGGGAGCAACTCTCGTCAGGCATGCAAATTCACTTGACGCTACTGAATCAGGGTGCTCCGCGCCTTCTGAGCCCGACCGTTTTGTACTGTATGTTACGGTGTTGCGTTTGCAACAGCGTCGGGCCCACGCGTCGAGCCCTTCTTAGCCGCACGACGGTTACTGTTTCCTGCGGTACGTGGTACCGCGTTCGGAGCGCTGCATCGTATGCATAATGCCCTGTCTTTTGACATCTATTGCAATTATTCAATTTATTATAATTGGTAATGCGAGAGCTTTCACTCTCAGCGTGGCAGAGGTCCATTGGTTCTGGGCCTCAACTTTCGTGTGGTCTCGGGTGATAGGAACTCGAATTCACGTGTGCTTGTTTCACGCTGAATTCCTCCTGTTCCGCAACCCAGAATACTTCTTCGAGGGTATTAAAATCTTTTTGGAACATTTATCTTGACTGGACCGTCCGTAAGACCTTGCATGAACAACGTAATCAGCGTTTGTTCCTCTAGTGGATTTGCTGTAATGCAACTCGTAAGGTGACGTATGTACTGAATGTATGAGTCTACATCACGTGTGCCTTGTTCGAGTTTCAGGAGCTCAAAGCGAGACCAGAACTCAACCCGCGGTTGTTCAAAAGTAAGTCTGAGCCGGAATTTGAAGACCTCTAACGACCCAAAGTCATATGGTTCGTGTAGCTTGAGGCCCAAGGTCCAAGTCTTCGCACTTCCTGGCAAGTTCTATTAAGCAAATGCAGGTCGCATTTGCTCATCGACGATGTGACGGGCCCTTATGGCATCATTCAGTTCAGCAAGCCATCTCAACAGAGAGACTTCGTCAGCTCTTTTTTTGTACTTGGAGATGTCAGTCTTCAGCAATTCGGGTCAATGTATGTGTGTCGACCCGGTAGTAGCAGCCTTCTGCTGTCTCAGCATCTCGAACTGTTGAACAATCTATTCTATCAACAGATCTGTATGTTGATAACCTTGTTGGTTAAGCAAGGCTATCTTTTCCCGTTCATCGTCAACTTCATTCTGGATGAACTTGGCGATGGTGGTGTGTTGTATGTCTGGCCTTAGAGCGGACAGAATTGCGCTGACAGTTTCTTGCCCTATCGTCAAACTCAATCGTTCGACGGCATCCTTTTAGAAATGAATCAAATAAGAGTCGCTCTCGTGCGTGGGACGGAATTCCTCCGGTTCAGCATCCAACATTTTCATGGCAGTCGGATGGACTACCAAGTGCTACCAGGTGTAACGGGGCACCGATCGCTTGTACTGTCACAGTACAAGCTGCTTATTCTGAACACAGGTTAAGCAGGTGGTTTTTTATCTCACATACATGTGCGTGCAGAGGATGGTTTCAATACGAGACAAGGGTAAAAAGTAGAAGTGTTCTTTAGTATAGTTAATCTCCTGTTAATAAATCCTATTCAGAATTCTTTTAACTATACCTAAATACAAACATGTATTGTAACTATCTATTCACCACTCATTGCGGTCCTCTGTCGTGGATCGTCTATATTGGGTGATTTTATTGTTATATATCAACCAATGAACAGTGTATTGCGAGCCCGGAAGTTGAAGCTATTAGTGACTGTGCGCAAGGTGAATGCCGAACTTTGTAAATCGTACTTATCTGTGTGTTTCTGTTCGTAACAAACGCTAAGTGTACCATAAACGTCGTACTAAGTACGATTTGGCCTTACTATTCCTCTGTATATGAATAATGTAGGTGTACCTTACACGTCGTACTAAGTGAGATATGACCTGTCACATATCGTGTATATCAATAACACAAGGTGCAAATTTTGCTTCGTATTAAGTGCGATGTAGCCTGTCGCCTTTTTAGCATGTGTCTGCAAACAAACGGCAGGTGTACCTTACACGTATCTTTCTAAGTGCGAAGTAACCGATCCCAGGGGTGTAGTGGTACAGTATTAATACTGCGACCGGGATGTATCCTGATCGATACCAGTGGTGGGAGCTTTCAATTACAGGACGCCGGAGATAGTCTAATATGTAGAAGTGCAACCACCAAAGGGTGGCCGCCTTGACAACTCTCGACCCAGGGTGTGGATAGTTGGGTGGGCTGGAGGCCGTACAAGCCGAAAAGCCTTATAGTGTAATGAGGGGTGCGGGCTTCTAACGAGGAACCGCGTCACTGAACCCTCAGATCACCTTCGGGTGGTCTGAGGAAGCTGCCCGGAATAAATCTTTAAGTGCGATGTATCATTCATCCCTTCTTCATTGATTATAGGCATTTTTGCGAGCCTGAAGGGTGAAGGTGGTAGTAACTGAGCGCAAAGGGACGTGAACATACGAACTTGATTCATTTCTATGGACTGAATTACTGATATTAAAGGGCGAGCTTCAGAGCTTGCTCCCCTATCTTAGGTGATACTTTTGTTTCTTATGCATTTGATTATGGAAGGCATTAAGTATCCACCCCCTCACAATAAATATCCACCCCCTCACACTTACGATGCTCTGATTGGTCAATAAAAAAGATGCAACGATCATTTTAATCCCTGATTGGTCAGACAAGGAATGAAAACGAACACTTTTCAACCAACAGCAGGTACATACGATTGCTCACCTTCCTCTTGAACTGTGCCCAGCCAGGGCATAATGCTTGTACATGCCATGCAGTTATCGATACAGATATAGAAGTAATTGACAGTACGAAATAGCAGATGTTTAATTAACTTTCTAGAGTACCTGCTGCGCCAATGATATATACCTATGGACTTGAATGGGTGTCTTCTCAATGTGCTTGTTTAAAAAGAGAAAGGGAAACGGTCTATTATAGCTTCTTATCACTACTAAGATGTTTGGTAGATAACAGCTCGTTTCTTACTTCTCGCTTTCTCATTCTGTTAGTTAAAGAGTCATACTTCACTATTGGTAACTCCTACAAGGGCCCGTGGATCAGTTCGTTGACCAAGTCTAGGGTTAGGTTTTGGTGTGCACTTTAAACCGAATGAATGGGCTGCCCTTTCGCTCTTGATGAAATTATATATTTAGGAGACAGCGGATGCTTGACTAGGATTTTAATTACCATCGCGGTAGTGCCAGTGAGTCATCATGACTTAATTCCTGGCCTTCACCTCGTAGTCGACTTACTTAGCTCTCCAGGTCGGATCTTGAGGTCCACAATGAGTCAAAATTGGTTAGATGCACCACTGGAAGAAGCGTATCTGGTCATGTGCTACTGAACATGAACAACCGGCACTGGATCTCAACAGTGTCATCACGGGTTTAAGGGAATTCTCTTCGTGGGACCTGGCTCAAGCTTAGCGAAGGGGCCGGCGGTTTAGTTTACCCGTTACAATATTTCAGGGATTGTTTAATGCACTTCTTTTTATTGGACAACCAGATCAACGTAAATGTGAGGGGGTGGATAGGTATCGCGAGAAAGGGAAGCTTAGCGCCTCCCTTGATTACATAGTAAGTAATGTGCCCTTAATAAATTCAGACAGTTCGACTGGGTTTGTACTTATCAAAGGGTGGGTGCATTTAATTTTTCTAAATTAACTTGAAGCATAGTCGAGTTAGGTAATATAGAGTACTGATATTTTCACCCCCATTTTACTATTTCTACCCATCTAAAACTAAAACCGGGTTTTTTTATAATGAAGACCGGTCTACAAGGTCACGCGCCGCATGGTTACCAATGTACAAACTGTCCAGAAGATGGATAATACTATCGGTTAGAGCTGACCAATACGAGCTCAGTTTTCCTCAGAAAGAGGAAGCTGATGAAGAGCATGGATCTGGTCGATAGATTGAGGATTTGCAACAATTAGGCTGCAGATATGGCCATTTGCGTCATGCCTGAGATCATAGCGGTCGTGTTTCACTTGGAGCTCGTCGAACAGCGCTTGAATCTGCATTCCTTCATTTTACTTACTCTTGTGTCCCTTTGGATTGTAACCGTATAAGTCCCGGCTCACGCCGTAGTAGTCCGGATACTCCTGTAGTACGGAAGCTATTTTCTCTATTGGCCGCACACCTGCTCTCTCATCCTCAATTATTAGTCATGTATCATGAGTATACATGTCCAGGTTTTGTACATATCATGGTTGTTCACCACTTCATGTTAAGTCACCTTCCACAGCTCGGAGATCGGAGACATCGATCTGTCGAGGTATGAGTCTATGCTCGCATTATGTGCTTTTTGTATTTGTCGTTCGGTTGATAGCAACTGATTTCTATGATCGCGCTCGATCGCACACAACTATCGTTTCCCTGTAGTCGTACCTGAAGATCAAAGGTGTAGAAATCAAGCGTTCGCGCTTCTAATTGAAAAGCCACGAAGTAACCGGTTGTTAACTTCGAAAAAATTACAAGGCTTCATCGATTTTATGCAGATCCTTTAAAGAGCTGTAGTTTAATGGCGTGAGTGGTGGTGCGTAGGACCGATCGATATAGTTTTTAGGGAATATTACAAATGGTGACACGACTTAAATGTTTCACGAGAATGTGGTTAAGCAAATCTATATCGGGAGGATAAAACCTCGTCTTCCGGCTAAGTATTAAGCGGTATCTAGTTGAAGCATTGTGGAAAGATGGCCGTTAACACAGATGTCACCATTGTATGACTCAACGGGCAGATCCCCGTCCATCAGCGCCGTCCTAGACTGTGGAAAGAGGATGGAGAGCGATCAAAAGCCGCTATCAGTGTACCGCGATCAGTAGACCACAATCAAGGGACCACAATCAGGGGACCACGATCAACGGACCACGATCAGGGAACCGCTATCCAGGGTGGGCAACCTCGGAAGGGAGGCTACACGTGACAGTATATCCTGGCCTATGGGGTAGGCATAGTCATAGTTTTAGTCTTTGGTTGGTTAACATTAAACAGAGTTCAATTTGCTTCTAAACACATTCGTGTCATTTTTCTCCCAAGCAGGTTATTTGACTTCCCGACGTCAGAGAACTTCGACACTACTAACTGGAAGATCACTCCTAGAGCTATTTGGTCAGGCTTGCAAGGACTCTCAACAACCCTCAAATGCGATCAATCCGTCTCGTGATCTTGCAGTTCAACCAGTCAGGCAACCTGACTGGTTGAACTACAAGATCGCGAGACGGCTCAAGTGGTCAGAAGGCTCGCGACTCGAGTACCCCATTTTTGGCGAAAGGCGATTTAGGCTGATCGCGGCGACTCTGGGAGAGCGCCAACCAAGAACACGCGATCTGGTGTGGAATTCCACCCGATCGACGCCAATCTCTAGTATGGTCAAGTTTAGCATCGAGTCAAGTCCACCTAGGAGTGCAGCCAGCCTTACTGACGGGTACACAAGGTGAGGAAAGAACAAGTGCAAGCGTAATCGGAGTATTCTCTGCGTTAGTCGGTAGTCTGGGCGCCTGTGGGAAGTTAGGATCGCCTCAAAAATGAGCGAACCCCACTCCACCACAATGGTGCGTGTGCCCGGATCTTCTTGTGACTAGGGATTTCACTGTGTCGAGTCCTGTGATGAAGATGTTGAGATCAAGACCGAACCTGGTATTTAAGATCCAGCGGAAGATGGATCGCCGCAGACGCGCGAAGAAAAAGATTTTAAGATCATCAGAGTTCTGGATGGGACTATAATGACAAGAAATTTAAAGAGGAAGATCACCAGGACGATCGGGAAGAAAACCCTCTAACCCCTCCTGAGGTCCCTTCGGGGACACCCGCAGACCATGTTACAAAACATGGTCTCCCGGACGAAAGTCCTTCAGTCAAAACTGAAAGATTTTCAACCAAAACTACCCTTCAATCAAAAGCGAAGAACATACTCCTAAGCTATACCGATCAAAGACGAAGATAGCAGAGCCATATCGAAACAATCAAGCGATCAAGACGGAAGGTCAAGACACGGAATCAGAAGGCTGGCAGCTGGAATGGATCACCTGGGAATTCCATTGGCAACAACTAAAGAAACAGCTCGCGGAAGACCCAGTTCTAAAGGTGTTGAAGCCTAAGCTGATCGGGTCGATACATGGCCCGGTATAACCACCAAAAGTGACCTAGAATCAGCTGGAGGCACTGCGTCGTCTTATCCAGTTGCTGTGAGACGCCAGATTTACGGCCGGAGCGTTCGATGCAGAAACACTCTTAAAGTGCAATTACGATCGGGTGATCAAGGCAGGGAGGCTACTATTCGAGAAGCTAATTCCACTAACGGGATCTCACGATTCTGCGGATCAACAGATTAAGAAAGAGGAGAATACGGACAGAGGGATTAAGCAGATCGACCGTATCCCGAAAGAAGAACACCTGGTCCAAGTGATCGAGCTGGTCTACCGCATCGTGAAAGAAGAAAATGCAGGGTCATCGCGCTATGCCTCGGCAGAATCAGATTTGGACTCAGACGAATCGTTTGGAATGCAGCGGATGTCTCTGGGGCCGACGGGGGCAGCGCTGCTGAGATACAGGCTCGACTCGGCTAACATCGGGGTGCGATCGAATTAAGCACTGGCCTCAATGAATGCAAACACGGTTAAACCAAGTCAACTACAAACGTATTTCAAGGCCGCTATGGACAAGTTCATTCATGATCGCGAAGGACAGGAAGGAAGTCACCTGGCCGCCAAGGAACGGACAACAAAATCTCAAGAGCGATACATCCAAGATGTCGAAATGGAATCAGTCGAATCTTACCGTGATCGATCGGGCGAACATGATCAAGAACGTAAGGGATTTGGCGACCTAAGGCGGACCACAGGTGGCAACCGCAGGAACCGCACGTACTGGAGGTTTCAGCGTGCAGAGGATAAGATTGTCGGCGATGAAGGACCTAAACAAATTTCCAGAGCGGGAGCAAGACGAAGAACGTGCCAGAAGTTAGTTTAACAAGATGAAAACTGCCTTCCTACACGATCAAGCTCCCGATTATAAAAATGTTTGGTTATTGGAGATCTGCTGACAGACCTGCGCGAAATTGGTATAAACCGTTGAGCCAATCGACCCGTAATGAGTGGAAACCATTGTCAGAAAAATTCATGTTCCAATACGGATGATACGGAAAAATGTCAGCAGGAAGACAATATTACCACGCGCGGAAGCGATCGAATGAGATCACGTTGGAATATCTCCACCGGCTGATTGTGGCAGGAATGCGAGATAATGTGGCGTTCAGAGATGGATCGCCAGCATGCCGACGTGAGCCTGTCGAGCATTTCTTTGATTCTTTGGACAACCGAGAGCTGGAGAAACAACTGGCACTTTTTTGCGAGTACATAACGCTAACACGATGAAAAAACTCTACACGCTTATCAGCGTATGAGCTTTCGACAGAATAAAGAGCTGGCCGAACCGAGCAAATTCCGATCGCGATCGGCTACAGAGTCGGCTCCGGTGTATTCGAAAACACCCCGGGCAGTGAAAGCCATTCGCGTAGAAAGTGAAGAAAGTGACTCACACTCAAGCTCGGACGGACCGGATAAAGAAGAGTTTTGGCGCAGGATCTGTGTGACGACCTCCTCTGATCAGGTCACAGATCCGGGAGAGCAACGAGACAGGTCGCGGCAGACAGATCGGGACGACGATCGCGATCACGTCGGACTTTCGAAGCCTGCACACACTGCGGCTCGAAAAGACATGATGATCGCGGATGTTGGAAACGATTGAGCTGTCAAAAGTGTGGCCGGAAAAAACATTCCTCGTACAAATGCCTACATGTGTGTCCCGCCTGTGGAAAGGTTCATGAGAGCGGTTAATGTTCCTTGGAGGAGTTTTACAACCTGATCCACAAGCAGTACGTGCCGACCAAGCACGAGGGGCTACTCCCGACCAAGGTGGAGGAGATGTTAAACTAAGATGCTCGCCAGGTTGGAATCTGGCTCAAGCCGAGCGTTCTAGGCCATGCATATATGCATTTGTGGAGACGGAAAAAATCGTTCAGGGGAGTAACAATCGGATCGGCCCGATCACTAATACATGTTATTTGGACAACCATCGTTTGCGCAATATTATAAGTGGGAAGAGTATGTATGAACAATTCGCGATCTCCCGTTAAGATGGAGCTCGATCTAACGCCGGGAGGTTCACGAGGATATTGGGAGTATCACACACTGAGACATTGGTTTAAACAAGCTAAAGCGGCGGAGCAAAATCAACAACGAAAGGGCCACTATGCTATTCGGTTCTGGAGCCGAAGTCTCAATCATCGACGCTACCTTTGCTCGTTAGATGGGGTGTATGATAGACGACAGCCAGAAGCAAGAATGTGTGGGAATCAGGGAGAATGCCTACATGACTGAAGGGCGCACCAAGATCAAGATCACGCTAAACAGATCGCTGGTATATTAGTTTGATGTTTGGGTGGGAGATCAAGTTGGCAAAGAAGCAATCTTAAATATGGATTTTATAGTGCCAGCAGGAATACGTTTGGATCTAGCGGACGGTACATTTTGTTTGCCAGAAGAAGTGAACATTCACCTGGCAGGGCGACGACCTCCATATGGAGTAAGTATACAAACGATCTAATGCCCCAGATCAACACGTGGTAATATCAGTCGGAGGATCCACGGAAATGAAGATTGGAGCAGGTTTCTCTAAATCCAAACTATGGATAAGGCGGGACAAGAAGTGGGTACCGACGGAAAATACTGGCCCCGGCCAGATCAAGTATTTGATACTGACCAATATCGTCGATCAGCAGGTGGTTCTCGATCACGATACAACCCTAGTGTAGTGGATGATGGCGGACATGATACCTCGATCACTGGGCTACGTTTCGGTCGGATCACGCCGGTATAACGAATGGCAGACTCTGACATTCGAAGCTACAAAGGGTTAGCCAAAGAAAGTCCGATCGAGTGCTCGGGGCCTCTAGTGGACCACCCATCGTACCCCACCCCAAAGAAGATTCTGACGCACAGAAATAAACCTGAAAGGTTAACGGAGGTTGCCGGTTCGGGGAGGTCATGTCACAACCAGGGGTGGCAGATATTACAGAACGCGAAAAACAAGTCAATATCGATTATGAAGACCACCCTTGCAGTGGAGAACATCGATCGTTAGAAATTCCTGCTGATGTCAGTATGATTGGAAAAGCAGGGGATGGAGATCCGACAAAAGACCAGTTGGATGAGGCAATCGGACAAGCAAAGGCGGTCGCGACCGAGGATGATTGCTGGGATGAGGACCATCAGGAGCTAAACCGTCAGATCAAGGGAGTAAAAGCGCTATACCGCCCACGATCGAAGAAGATTCAGCAGATAAAACTTCGATGAAAACTGCGGTATATCGCCATGACACGGGTGACCTGTTCGCCAAAGACGTGGACCAACATATGACGATCTTGCTATAAATAGTCGTTCCCACGATAGATGTATCTATTAAAGACATCTAGGTTGGCGATCCAGGTATTCCACTGACAGATGATCAAGAGAAGTTGAGGCAACTGATCTGGAAGAATCGCTATTTACTCAAAGGCAAGGGGAATGCCCTGCCTCCAGCTCTGCGTGGAGCGGTATGCGATATTGATGTCGGAAGTGCTACACTGATCGCGCAGAAGTACGACCAGCGGCACCCAAATATCGAAACAAACTAGCAAATCTGATTAAAGGGACTACTATCGGCCAAGATCATCCAACCATCCACCTCACCTTGGTCTTCCCCTATCGTGGTGATGATCAAGAAAAATGGGGAAGATATATGACTATGCATTGATTACAGGAAGGAAACAATCGAAAATATTGATGATATGTCCCATGCTACTGATGAGCTAATTGCTGCAAGACTTGAATAAAGCGATGTGGTATTGCTCTTCGGATATGGCGAGTGGGTGGTGAAGATGATAGAACGAGCAAGAGCTATTTCCGCTTTGGTCATGCCTTCGGGTTTGTTTGAATGGTTACGGATGCCTTTTGGGTTGAAGAACGCTCCCCAGATCTACCAGCGACTGATCGACAATGCACTATAGGGGTATCTAAAGATCGGACCAAACCCTAACTTGAGTACAACACCTTCGTCAACACCAGACGATGTGTTCACTGACGGAGTGCCAGAAACAGACCCAAGACCGTCGGTCCTAGGTCGAAGATCATATGTCGACGACATCTTGATACCTGCTACATCATGGACCTCCCTATATAAAAGTGTGGAGCAACTGTTAAAGGTGTGTGATCGATGGAACTTATCGATTAGTGTGGCCAAAAGCTTCAGGGGGGTTTAGCAAAGTCGACTACCGAGGCCATCAAGTTTCGATCGAAAAGATAGAAGCCCATCGCAAGGATTTAAGATTAATCGTTAATGTTCCCTTTCCTAGGACTCTGATAACGATGCAGTCATTCTTAGAAAGCCTAAATTACTACAGTCGCTTCATTGAAGGCTTTGCGATATATACCACTGTGCTCTATGAGCTGCGGGAAGCTGATTTCAATGAGATCAGCCGTGACAAAACCGTTCAGCTGTCTATATCAGACACCGCACCCGATCGCGATCGCGATTCAAGAGATGGGTGCAAACGCATTCCTGACTCAAAGACAGGGGCAATCTGGACCAAAACATTGGGGGCGTTCCGGATTTCGGAACACAGAAAACTGTAAGCATGCCACCACCCACGGTCGAAGCCGACGAAAACCTCCTAGTGGTCAGTTTCGATGGATCAGCTAAAGCAAAGAAGAATAGTGGCGCCAACAGTGCGATAATGTGGAAGTTACCTGAGTGGACGATCATGGCTGCTATTTCCGAGTTTACAGAGATTTTTGACAGTAAATGAAGTGGAATACCTTGGACTGTTGCTTGGTTTGTATTTACTGGCTGATCAGACTAGGGGAAGTGATCATTTGTGGTGACTCGAACTTGGTGATAAGGCAGATGCGGGGTGAGATTGATTGTAAGGCTCCAGGTTTGCAATTGCTGCAGCATAAGGCAATGGAGAAACTCCAATCATGGCCAAAGCATAAATTTTTACATATGAAACGGGACTGGAACCAGAGTGCTGATAGGCTGGCGAGAGAAGATCTACAGCAAGAGAAGGGTGATGTCGTGGTATCAGACCAGGAACGAAATAATCTCATGACGCTTAATCGGTTACATAAATTACTGATACCCAGACAAGTCTGCCTCCCAGTCAAGGTGGCTGCGATCACTCGGTCAGCGACGCGAAGACGATATTCTCCGACAGTTTTGCAAGAAGAATCGTACAACAGGTCCGGATTGAGCGCTTAAATTAAGCGCAAGATGTGGAGAGTTAGATATCTGACTTTAAGACGTATCTGACCGGGGATATAGCCATGCTGAATGCTAGAGGCAAAGATTTGCGCCCTAATCGTACCGGGATACGAAGTCGACCAAAGTGGACCTTATTTTTCTGTCCTTGGGCCGCGGCGCAAAGCGAAGGTCGTGGTGAGTGGCTTCGTCTGTTGATTCCCAAATTGTTGTAACGAAATGTCTTACAGCATTACCATACTAGCTTGGAAGGCGGGTACCAAGAAGTAGGCCGCACATATCAACGGATTAGGACGAACTTCCATTGGCGAGGATTGTACCGGAGCGTGCAGCGCTATGTAGGTGAGTGCTTCAATTGTGAAACCGGCAAGGTTCGCCCGCATGATCGGGGTGGGTCGCCAGGAAACTTACAAGCGACTGACCCATTTCAAATTCTGGCCATGGATCACATACTTTCTCTACCGCGATCGCTTAAAGGAAATACATAGTTGTCGCTGTGGTTAGATTTGTTCTCGGGCTATGTGATCGCGAAGGCGAGCTCGTCCCGGACTGCACAGACGATCGCAGAAAACAATAAAGACTGTGTACTTCGAAGATTCGGTGCGAGTGAAGCTATCCGCCTTGACCGGGAGCCAGAATTTATGTCCGACTTCTTCCGAGCGTCCAACAAAATTGCGGGACAGAAGCAACGGGCCACTATAGCTTATCGAACTCAAGTGAACGTAACCGCAGAGCATGGTTCAAACTCTCACATGATCGATTAAAATGTACGTCACTGATGAAAAAATCAGAGAGATTGGGACGAATGCGGAGCAATTAATTTATGCGATCAATACCGCGCAAGATCGAGTGCGCGGACAAACGCCGTTTTACTTGATCCATGGCTGGGACCCGCGATCGACGTTGAAGCGAACCTACCACTAGGAAGTATCAAAATCCGCGATCGAGATCTCAGAAGATGGAGGTATTGTATTCAGCGCTAATATCAACGAGCGACAGCAATCATGAATGATCGGCTGAAGATCGCAATTCGAGACCTAGCAGATCGTCATAACGAAGACCGCAATCTGCTGGAGATAGATCAAGGGTCACAAGTGTGGCTATATTTGGCGCGTCAAAGATGGGTACGCTCGAAAGTTAGCTCATATGTGGCATGGACCATTTTGGGTAGTTAAAAAATTGCGGCGACCACGCAGCGAGGTTGGCAGTCGCAGGTACTCGCTATCGGTTGCTCCCGGTGGTCCATGTGTCCAAGCTGAAGCTGGTGAAGGCGTTTCCAGAGCGGCCCCAGAGTCGGTTAAACGTAGGTGAGACCGATCGAGTCGATTTTGATGAAGCCTTTCTACCAGAAGATAGCTGGGAAGTCGAATGAAAAGGGGACGAGTTCGGGGTGAAGAAAATTGTGGATGTGCGGTCAGGCCGAAAAACGCTACGGGCGAGTACACTGTCAATTTCTCGTACATTGGAAAGGTCATAGCGATCTGTCGTGGGTGAATGAAGCAGACTTGAATTGCTGCGCTTTACTACAGGAATTCGATCGCGATCGAGTAAGCCGGAATCGAGTTGAAGTGATGTAATCGCACGAAGAAGAGCCAGGGGGCTAGACCATATCGGGGTGGTTGGAGTGTGTAAATATGTAAGGAGGTTGCATGTGGTTGTAAGGTGGGAAAAATTGCACCAGGAGGTGGTCCATGAAGAAGGAAGTGCTGTCTGTGGATGTGTATGGCGATCAGGGTACGATCGCGGCCCAAGGGCCTGATAAGAAAAAAAAAGAAGACATTTCCAAAGAGTAGCAAGATTAGAGACAGCATGGAGAAATGGAATAGAAACTGGAAATGTCTCAAATTACATGGACTACGAAACGACGAACTTACCGGCTAGGCGAGGAATCGACATGCCTGGATGATCCACGATCGAAGCCCAATGTTGATTGCATCACGACTCAGAAGAATTCGTCAACGGTAATGCGGAAGCCAGGTTGGGGATATCAGTTTTCCGAGTCCCCAACCCGGGATACCAAAACAGCTTCACAGTCAAGCGAGGCAGGTGCAAGAAAATCGGGTCTAGCAGAATGTCCATGGCTCAATGACCTTCAATCATACCCTGGAGTATGAACCGGAGAATTGTTTTCCTGCGGGGGCCAGTTAGCGATCGCCGCAGGTTTCACTGATCTCAATGTGAATCTAACCTCGGATCGCAAACCCGATCTGCGGAGGAGATCGGCAAAGTGTTGGTCGATTCCTACAAGGTCTGGATATAGCGATTTGGATAATAAAAATTAATTTCAGTTTTATTACGTGTAGTACATATTTAGCAACTGCTTGAATCATCCAATGGGCTAGGAAGACATAAGCGCAATCCTTGTCTTCAGAGATTTCCGAGGTTTCTGGTGATAGAGCGTGTCTATCTGCGCCGAGGAATCAGGCGAGAGGGCCACTCCGACTCTGGAGGTGATCCCGACACACTGGGAGGAGCCGAGAAGGGATTATGCTTGGGTCTTGCGAGATGGCAACAAAAGAACTTCAAATCCAGCGCCGACATGCTGATCCAGCTCACCCGGCGGGCGGACCACGGTGAGACTTGAGCGGAAGATTTTGAAATGCGACGGCGATACCCAGGTATCCACTGATCGCGGGGCACCTTGGGCTTGGGAAGAACAGCATACTCAGCCGAGGGCAACAACGTATTGACAGGGGCCCGGTATTCCTCCGCAACACTGATTGCGCCATCAGAACTGCTGGAAGCTTCACCAAACAAGTCTACCCTGGAAGTTTTGGTTTCGGGCGTGGGAGAGGCAGCGATCGGGGAGGTGGGTAAACCCAGGGCAGGGATGGGGATTTCCACCACGATTAAATCCGGCGAAGTCGAAGATGGAGGAAGCGGGCTACCAGGCTCGAACCTACTCCAGGAAGAAGAGCGCGATTAGGAGAGTGCAGCCAAAAGTTTGGGACCCTGCATCCGACGAATCATCATCATCCGAGCTAGACGCGGCAGAAGTCTGGACTTGCTGTTTGCCTTTGCTCTTGCGACTACCATACCCGGAAGAAACGGACGTCTTAGGCGATGACTTTGCTGGAGATCGTTTGGAAATACGTGATGGACGGGGAGCACCTTTCTTGGGGGTCTCACTCGAAGGAGAAGACGTTGTGGGGCCACCGGACACAGACGAAATCGAAGTTTGGGGTGTCGGATTGACTGATGTCCGCGGGGAAGAACGGAAAGGACGGGAAGTAACTATCTTGGGCTTCTTGTTTAAAGGGGGAGGAACTAGAGCGGAAGTTCTGGGACGCTTGCTGCGGACATTCGGTGGTGCCGCCGAATCCTCCACGCCTGATGGCCCCGGGAGGGACGAAGCCATCACGACAGGACTGAACGAAGGAGGCATGGCCAGGCAAGTAGCGAAATTGGTGATACTAGATCGAAGTGTATCGCGATCGTGCAATGCTCGATCGTGCTCGGTTTCCAAATCCAAGATCTGGGTCTGGAGCCGACCCACCTGGTCGTCCCGATCGGAAATTAAGGTGGGTAACCCGATCGCGATCAGCTTCCAACTCAGCCAGATCGTCCCGATACTGATCGCGCTCCATCACCAAAACAGCGAGCACATTGTGAAGATTGCGAATATTGTTCTGAGCCTAAGATTACCCAGTCTTGTACTTGGCTTTCTTGGACTCATTTTTTGTGGAGTTTTTCTGTTTCTTGGGTGAGCTCGGCGTGCATCCGGGCATTCCCCTGATCCATGGGTCGCCGTAGGGATAACAACTCACAATCATGACGCTCATGTGCAGCATGAAGTAATCGAGTCGTCTTCAGAAGCTTCAATTTCAAATCATCGATCTGTTGTTCCTGGCACTGCCCCACGAATACTTCCTCCCGAAGCAAGGCGGCCTCCGCGAGTGCATCTTCGAGATCAAGACGGAGACTATCACAGAGGACTTGAACGAAAGTCACGAGTAGAGAAGCCGACTCAGCAAGGGAACGGAGCTCCTGCTCTAGCTGATCACCTCGACGGGTCTGTTCCCTCATCGCTTGCTATAGATCACGATAACTCTCGACGAGGTCGTGCTGGAACGTGATTCACTGATAAAGGCCACCGATCATGTCGACCACAGATGCTTGATCAGCGATCGGCGGCGATTCGACTCGGGCGGTAGGTAATGGAATTGATCCAATGGAAGCGGAGTTCACGTTGCTGATCTCCACCACCCGTCGCGGGAGCGAAACCGGGAATACATTCACAGTGGCGTTACCAGAGTCGGATGGCGTAGTAGCAGACGTCGACGCGGAGGCGATTGGATCTCCAACTGCGGAGGTGCCACGAGCGACGAAAAACGCATCCGACAGTGACGGGCCTTCAACCGCGAAAGTGCCGGGAGCGACAGGGAGCGTAGCCGGCGGCGTCGAACCTTCATTTACAGAGGTGCCACTAGCGACCGAAGGCGTAGACAAAGGTGACGGACCTTCAACTACGGAGGTCCGGGAACGACTGGAAGCGTAGTCGACGGCGTAGGACCTTCACTCTCAGCGTTGTCACCAACAACGGACTGTGCCGTAGAGGGCAACGAAACCTTATCGAGGCCAACGGTAGGCGTAGCCGAAGGTGCTGTAGTGGGTGGTTCCATCACCGGGCAAGGTGACGTGCCGCTGGTTCGGGTAGAGTCTGATGGTTCACGACTGTGCGTGGAAGACGGAGACACCATGGTTAACGGAGTGATGGTGAAATGATGGTTGAAGGTTGAAACTTGCACAAGCCATTTGGATGTTGCAGATCAGCTACTTGTGCAGGCGGCGATTGTGGTAAAGCAGATCTATATCGGGAGGATAAAACCTCGTCTTCTGGCTAAGTATTAAGCGGTATCTAGTTGAAGCATTGTGGAAAGATGGCCGTTAACACAGATGTCACCATTGTATGACTCAACGGGCAGATCCCCGTCCATCAGCGCCGTCCTAGACTGTGGAAAGAGGATGGAGAGCGATCAAAAGCCGCTATCAGTGTACCGCTATCAGTGTACCGCAATCAGTAGACCACAATCAAGGGACCACAATCAGGGGACCACGATCAACGGACCACGATCAGGGAACCGCTATCCAGGGTGGGCAACCTCGGAAGGGAGGCTACACGTGACAGTATATCCTGGCCTATGGGGTAGGCATAGTCATAGTTTTAGTCTTTGGTTGGTTAACATTAAACAGAGTTCAATTTGCTTCTAAACACATTCGTGTCGTTTTTCTCCCAAGCAGGTTATTTGACTTCCCGACGTCAGAGAACTTCGACACTACTAACTGGAAGATCACTCCTAGAGCTATTTGGTCAGGCTTGCAAGGACTCTCAACAACCCTCAAATGCGATCAAAAGCAGGCAGCTTTACTGGTTGATGTAACGGGGTTATACAAATGGTTATGATAACCAGGTACATTGGTATGGTACACGAAGAAAGAGATCAGTATCACTGATAAGACATAATTTTGTATCACATACGCTAAGCGATAATACCGTAGCCTATCGGGTATGGTTAGAGGATATCTATCGTAATAGGGTCTTCATAGAGGCGACGTAGTTCTGGTGTGGTATACAAGAAGAACTACAGTGAGGACTATTCGATTAGGTAGCATAGTTTTAAGGTTAAAGACGTAAGTAAGGTTTATTATCGCTATAAATCAGTAAATATATTCAGCTCCCCTTTTGATCAGTTTTAGACACGTGTCTTTCTAAGACGTCTCTGGTTGTAAGAGTTAAGTGCCTGAGTTAAGGATAAGTACTCTTGGGCATTAGTGCGACGTGATTCCTTGGAGTCGTAGTCCCCTGACCAAGACTAGAAGCTTAAGAGCTTGTACATACACTTAGAGTTAAGTCTGCAAGACTTGAGACCCTTTCAGTTAATACCCGCTTAGTTTGATATACTAAGAGACTCTACAAGTCTAGAAGTCCTCCTCTGACTAAAGAGTTAGGGTAGCTTCGCTACAATTGAAGTACAATATCGCGAGACGGCTCAAGTGGTCAGAAGGCTCGCGACTCAAATACCCCAGTTTTTGCACAAGGCGATCAAGGCTGATCGCGGCGACTCTAGGAGAGAGCCAACCAAGAACACGCGATCGGGTGTGGAATTTTCACCCGATCGACGCCAATCTCTAAAACGGTCAAGTTTAGCGTCGAGCCAAGTCCACCTAGGAGTGCAGCCCGCCCTACCGACGGGTACAAAAGGTGAAGAAGGAACAAGTGCAAGCGGAATCGGAGTATCCCTCCGTTAGACGTTCGTCTCGGTGTCTGTGGAGACTTGGGATCGCCTTAAAAAATAAGCGAACCCCACTCCACCACAAGAACGTGACACGGTTTGTTTAAACACTCTGTCGTGGTAAATTACTCTGGTACACTGTAACGGCCTTCGGATGGACAAATAAAAAACGTACAATTTTGTTCAAGAAAAGGAAATAGCTGGTGTTAATAAGTAGTTTTTCAACAGCAGCCAATACGTTTGCTCATTATTACGAAAGCATTTTTTGAAAATACACAACTATAAAATGGCACTACGTTATGTAGAGAGCTTGTTGACATTGAACTTGTTCGATTTATACAGTGTAATCATATATGTTCAGACCAGAAGCTAGCATTATGCAGCCGCATAACGCTAGCTTCGGTCTGTCAGATGTACAATTGGTTTGTGAAGATCTCACAATGAGCACCACGTTGGACGTCGACGAGTCAATCTTGAAGGAAAAGAGGTGGTCAAGAGGTAAGGGGGCGGTGAATGCGGTTAAAATGTATGACATTCAACAGTCGTAGTGCGCCATGGTGCACACTCGAGGCGGAATGTTCCGCAAACTCGTGTGCAGTAGTGCCGATGCTGGATGTACGTGGTTCGTTAATATCTGTCGCAAAAAGCATAAAATTAGGATGAGGGGTTCCCCAATGGTGCCTTGGGTAAGCACCGCCCTTCCAATCCAATGATTGCCGGTTCGATACCCCTTACGACCAACCCAAGGTCGTGACACATAAGTCTCAGTTATACCACGCGGGAACCCCGGTACCACTGAGCTTGGCCTCTCGTAGAAGCGTAAACCCCCGACATCGAATGGTCGGGGGCCCTGGACTGGCTGGCCTCCAAAGAATCCAGCAAGCAGTGGTCATCCGGTTGGGGATGTGTAGGCCCCGCCGAAGAGGGCAGTCGTTGGTCGTTGGTCGTTAGAAATACTAAATGTACCCACTGCACCTACAAAAAAATTAAGATGAATTACAATTTAAACTTCGTAAATTACGTGTATTTTACACTACCGATTGTTGCACAAGTGTTTTAAAACAACCGTGTCACGTTCTGGTCGAACTTTCAAACCGTGTCACCTTTTGGAATATTTCCTAGTTTTTATGTATTAGTGCTATAGAAGTTGTATAATATAACCTGTTTTGGTTTTAAGGGGGGATGTGGAAATAGTTAAAACGGGCGGTGAAAATATCATTACCCAACAATATATAGATGTGGTGGGTGGTCAACGAGAAACGTGGAACATGACTCCCTAAATTTATCAATTATTACAATCTAGGCCAAGAGCAGTTGTGTCAAGGCCATCACGACGGATGTTTTTCCTTAAGCAGCTCTCGCGCGACCTGCTGCTTCATCCGATGCACTTCGGGCCGAAACTGCACGACATCATCCGTCTGCGCCTCATCGAAGAGGTTGAAGGTACTTCGATGGGGAAATACGGCTATGTCATTACTGTCACGGAAGTGCGCGACGAAGACATTGGCAAAGGCGTGATCCAGGACAACTCGGGCTTTGTGTGCTTCAATATCCGCTACCGAGCCATTCTCTTCCGCCCCTTCAAGAACCAAGTGCTGGACGCCGTGGTGACAGTCGTGAACCAGCTTGGGTTCTTTGCAGACGTGGGTCCGTTGCAAGTGTTTGTGTCGCGACACGCGATGCCCACGGACCTGAACAATGGCTACGACCATGAGAGCAACGCGTGGATCTCGGATGACCGGGAGGTGGAGATCCGAAAAGGATGTGGCGTGAGGCTCAAGATCATGGGCGTGAGCGTCGACGTGACAGAGATTGTAAGTGCAATAGGAACACGAGACGAGTGGCTGGCTGGCTGCTGACGGTGGTTGTGTTCATGTTTTGGTTTTGTTGCACAGAACGCCATCGGCACCATAAAGGACGACTATTTAGGCCTCATCTCGTCCGACAATTAACGTGCTTGCTACAGGACGTAATGACTCCCGAAAAAGTGAGCTGCCGTGTTATTACCATGTGGAGGTTCATGTGACAGCACCGTTTTCATGACGATGTGTCAACTATAGTTTCTCAAATCTGACAACACAGCGTCGTAATGTCGATCTGATAATCTACAGTCTAGAGATGTACAAAGTGAGTGGACTTGCGGTAGTCTTTCTCGAGAACGTGCGCAATATCCGCCAGCTCCATATCTTCAATCTCAAAGTTGTGTACCAGCTCCGCGTGAAGGTCACTTTGGAACCTGTCGCGATTCGCGCATTCCGTTTTTAGCGCATCTTTTAGCGGGCACAGGAAATCGAGGTGGCTGCGCTGCTGACGGTACTTTGGCTGTCGAGCTGGATGAGTCAGGTACTCCATGTTTTTCGGATCAAAGTCCCACAGGAACGAGGTGTGGTGAAGCCAACGACCCCTAGATAGACTCTGGGCATTACCGCCAAACTTGCGGTCGTTAAACGCGTAGTCATTTTCTCGTAGCGAGAACTTCTGCACAATGATATACGCAGTAGACGACGAACACGAGAGAGTTCAGCATCAGCCGCTACGCAGAAGCATGTTGTGGAAACGACACGAGTATCTCACCAGGTCATCGCGACACACTCGCGCGAAGAATGGCGAGAAAAAGTCGTGCGACCACGCCATGATATCTGGCGGAAAAGGCTTAACATGTGGGAAGTCTTCATGTCGACAGATGAACGTCGTAAAGACGGTATTGTGGTCGACAATGACAGTGCCGCCTCCACTAAAGCGCTTGAGCACGGGAATGCCGTCTCTACCAATAGCAACAGCATTTACCGTAGGAAAAGCATCATTTCATCAGTCCCCTTGCCCTGCGAAACTAGCACCCACGAATACAGCACAGCACGCAGCTCAACACACCGTTTAACAGCGTCTAGATGCAGCAGCTGCTCTGGTTTGCCCGAGATGCCCATGACGATCGTCGCTGGTGCGTGCTTGTCGTTGTAGATGAACCAGTTGCGCTGCGACTCGGCTCGGAACAGCGCTTCCTCGATCTGTAGCTGCTTCTGGATGGACGTCTGCAGACGCAAGAAGCTCATGCGTGGCTTGCGTAACGCCTTGGTCACCATTGTGTTGTGGCACACGTCGCAGGATCGGGACGACTCAGATCTGAGTCCAGCCGCGTCTCAGATCCGCCTCAGTTTTTCTTTTGGACACGTTAACTACAAATGGCGATGCCGCCGCTTTTGCTGGCCGCCCGCGAGCTCGTGCGTGGCTCGGTCACGTCGCTTCCACACGATGCCGAAGTTGTGGCTTTTACTGTGTCTCATTCACACGTCGCGGTGGTTTTTCGATCGCGAACAGAGCGAAATTGCGTTCGTTTGGGCGTGTTTACGACGGACGACAAAGTCGACGAGGAGAAAGTCGCACTCTTTCTTGATTTGGCATCGGAATCAGACGATTTACGTGCTTCTGAGGATGCTGATAGTCAATGGGCGATCGTATGGAGTCCAGATGTCAAATTTCTCGTCGTCAGCGGTGGCAGCGGAGGCATCATGTGGGTCTTAACATGTCCCCACTGGCTGGATTGCACTTCGTCTCCTAGAAGTTCAGCCGAATCGTCTTTATTGCTTCCTGTCAATCCATCTAATTACTTGACCCGAAAGAATTGGAATCCTGCAACAAACATTGTCAAGGTTTTCTTCCCGACGCAGAGTGGAAGCAAACTGTTTGTGCTCTCAGGAGACGGAGTTTGGCTCAATGTGAGCGTGCGATTGGCCAAGTTGGCACTAGTTGCAACGGAGAAGTCGGCGTCTCAAGAGACGGTGGGGATATTTTCGATGCAAGTGTCTAAGAAGCTTACGGAGTGGCATGCGGGTATTACTGCTGCGTGTTACAGCCCCAAGAATTGCCTGCTTGTTATAAGTGGAGGAGTGAGAGACCCCAGCGCAGATTTAGTGAGAAAGCAAGCGTCATCGTTGAGTGTCTGGAAAGTCAGGAGTGATAAAGAGAGTAAAGAACCTGGCGAGCTGTTGGATTTTACGCTGCTTGCAGAGAGAAGAAGTCAGCAATTTGACGACGAAACCAATAAGGACGAGACAATGGAGTCAAATGTCGATTCAGCAACGACAGTGGAGAGCAGTGGGCTGCTGACGAGCGTCAAAGGCATGTTTTTTGGCCTAGCAGGGATTCGTGCAGGCAGCGAGTTGTCTAAAGATCATTTGGTGCGGGGGTGTATTCGTCACATAGCGTTGGCACCAAACGGCAACTTCGTGAGTATGGTGGACGATCTCGGCCGAATCGCTATTCGCAAAATTGACGCCTGTGCGGATGTGTTGAAGTGGCAAGAAGTACAGGATAAGTCGATTTCTGGCGCGCAAGGAGTTGCACTGAAGTCAGTTGTATGGCTAACGTCCGGTTTGATGGGTATGATGTTTTCCAACTATAGCGTAATCTTCGCAAGATTTGAAACACATTTTGATGAAAAGATCGACACTGGTGGAGTTAACGGTGAGATCGTAGAGCTGTCCAGTCGTCTCGAGTTTATTCCTGCAAAGTTTTACAGACCGGCGTCAGCCGTTTCAGCTCACACCGAACAAACGCTTGCGTTCGATGCAACTGTGACGTCACCTAGCGCTACGAACAGTGCTGCATTCACTGCAAATGAGCTCGTCCTTGCTGGCAATGTGTGGGCTGTAAATGATGTTGAGTCTTTGAGTATGAAGCCATTTATTGAGCTGCTTATGGGTGAAGGAAGATTTGAAGACGCGCTAGAGACGGTAGCATTACAGAGAGGGGGTATGAATGACATGAGCGCAGACGATATTCACCACCACGTCTGGTTGCGATATCGGATCAGCGCAGCTCGATTGGACGAATCTGTAATCAATGGCGTAGAATATATTGATCCAAAACGTCAGAATCTCGTACTTCTGGCCACGCGGCCACCTGGACTCCTTCAACGCGGAAACTGTGGTGAGTTTTGTGCTGCATTGGGTCATTTACGAGCGATATCGGACAAAGGTTGGGTACTTGATGAGTGCCTGCATCTCATTGCCGACGACTCATTCACGAACATGAAATGTATTCTTGATCTTGCTTGGGATGCTTTGGTCTGTATGAACGATGGCGAAAAGGTTGATACAAAATATTTGCAAAAGAAAGTGGATCTCCAGAAATTTATCTATCGTCTTGAAACCCTTCGATTGATAGTGTGCGAAGAAGACGGCATGTCTGCAATACCTGTTGCAACTGACAACCTCTTTGATGGAGCTACGTTTGCTCTGTTCCGGTCATTACCTATGTTATCATTGGCGAAACAATTTGCACGAGAAGGCCGTGTTAATGCATTGAAGGTGGTTCTTCACCGAAACGGCTGGAATCTGCTTCCTTACTGGATGGATGTTCTTGAGCAAATTCCTTCCTCAGTCTCACCTTTTTCGTATGCAGAACTGCTTCCAGTGATTTCCGCTCAGAAAGAAAAGGATGGTCATATTCACACTTTGAGATGTTCGAACGGTGGCTTTGGCCAATGTGATGACGATTACGACTCAGTTGCGCCTCCTGAAGAGCACTATCTCCACGACATCACTGACGAAGAGCAGGCAAGCTTAAATAATTACACGAGCATTGCTTGCGGAGAGCGCAATGTCGCGTACGGTGAATGGCTATCAAGAAGAATTTTAGAGCTGGACACTCGATATGGCCAGCTCACTTTCGCATACCAGTTAAGTAGGCTGGCTTTCGAATGTCTATCCGGGTGGGTCTCTCTGGCTGCTAAGCAGCCACTGGAGGAGCTTATTATGCACACTGAACGTTTACATAATTGCGTGCATGTGTTTCACCTATCAGCCTGCTGTTTGCTTCCACTGAACGAGTGGTCTACACTTTCGATGCACGATCAAGCTGTCATTGTGGTAGGCGCTAATGACAAAAACCTTGTAGACGATGTCGCGTTTACGATCAATCGCTTGGAGAAGGTGTTCGTGACCCAGCGTCGAGATCGAACGTATGCACTGGATGACATGATTTCGTGGCTGGCACAGACTGTGTCATTAAAATATGTGCTACCTGGCCTGACGCTTGCAGCCGAAATAATCAAGCGGAGCAACCCATCAATTGAGCTTTCCGAGCGCTGGATTCAGAGTGACACGCTACTTATTGATACAGCACTTAGTGTCGTCTATTCGGTGAATTGTTGTGACTGTGTTGAAGCCAAAGCGCCCAATTTAGGTGCTAAGGCCTACATGCAGAGCCACGTTATAGTTGTGGAGCAACTTTGGACAATATTTCAGTCGCTACCTGTACGAAAAGAGAATGATTCACCGGGGATTGCGCAGTTGCAAGTGGCTGTGGATGAAATGGAGGGTTTGTTGATTGCAGTAGATGTGCTCAGCAAGTACGGTGTGGCTAGTTTGCCCAGTCAACTTAGGTGTCAGATGCTGGCAAATAGCGATTGTACGACAGGTGACAGCAAGAATGTCGATCCGCATAAACTTATTGAAGAAATGTGTGCGTTTGCTTTGTCTAGTGAACATATCGAAGGCAAAGA
>JH598301.1:251850-278543 GCA_000173235.2 Hyaloperonospora arabidopsidis Emoy2
TTTCGATCGATCAAACTGATATCCTGGAGGAAAGCTTTGCAACGACCGTTGGGATTTGGAGACTTTTTACTAAAAAGCTGTACGGAAGGCAGGTTCAAGTTTGTACGATTTAATTGACGGAACTGACCATGTTGGTGTTTTGCTCGTACTACGCATGATCCTGGAAAGCTCGAAGCGAATTCGTAAAGAGTTGGCAGAACAAATGTCGCCCCACGATCATTCTTTCTTTCCTCTGCCCAAAGTCTCGATAGACCGAATCACTCTTTTATTTATGTGCTTTAAGAAGCTAAAAGATATCGGGGACTCATGTGACGTGCTGGACGTCGATCTGAAGCTCATAGGCTCAGCTTCTACGACTAGGAAATTACTGACTCCCATAACATTACTGCATGCAGATCCTGATGTAATGGCCTCCAATCGGCAGATGGCTGTTGAAGCTGTTCGACCTCTATTAACTGGCCGGACCGTCAAGGTTGCTACTAAAATATTGCGCAAGCTGCACAATGTGACACCAAGTGCCATGATTATGATTTACATCAATGATTTACTAATGAACAAATGGAGGGAAGATGGTGCTACTGCCACGAGCGACGCTCAGCTATCGGAAGTGGCATTCCGTGCGTACAAATCGTTTGTGCCATGTCTCTCAGTGCTTTCAAATGAACACTTGATGCTATTCCACTACTTGTTCCTGAATGGACCGAAAGGCAAGCATCCGCCCGACTTAGTGATACACTTAAATCTTGCAGAGGAATTCTACGGACAGCAGCTGAGTGGTCTGCAGCACTTTGGTGGACTACTGGCGCCCGAAAAGCGCGTGGACTTCGTGACCGATACATTGACTGTTTTCCAATTAAAGTACAACTCCTGGCAATCGTTTGGGGCACGCTCAAACGTTTCGTCATCTTCATCCACTGCTTCTTCTTCGTCCATCTCATGGGACCCGACACAATACAAGCAAAAAGAGCAGGAACTTAGCTATCTGGAGCGTGACCTGGCAGCAAACATGTGTTGTTTACTGCTTCATAAGATTGATAAGCATGATTTGACGTTTACCCTGAGTGAACGCATGATCGATGTGTGGCAATCGCCGGAGCTTATTGCAGCAGCTATAAAGGCCTGGTTCGCCATGGATCCTCTTCAGCAAGCAGCCAATGACGAGGTTTTTGACTCCGGTGCCTTGATCAAGCTTTGCCAGCACGTAGCATCCGTAGACCTTTCAAGCCTCATTATGGAGCTAGTGTTGCGTACTGGTGGAAACAAGATGAATGGGGATAGTGCAGCTACTGTCATTGCTGAAAGCTACAAGACGGCTGTTGCCAATCTGGTCAATCGGTATATAAATCCGGAATGTGGTGAACTAAAGCAGAGTGAACGGTGGGTTGAGAGTCTCGTGCGATCGTGGATCAGGGATACATCTACTCCTAGAAGCTGGCAGGAAGTTGAACTTGGAGACTATGTCCGCGCCACTTTAAGGGTATCACGCGACGAAAAGTCCGATGCACATGCACTATATGAGCACGCTGTAATGCTGTTGGTGCAGTCGCCATCTGCGCTGCTGAAAGAAATAGGATTGACGCGGCAAAGTGAGATGTACAGCCCTCCTGATGGAATTGACGCTTCAAACGAAAGTTTGGTCGCCTCAGTGCGAGAAACGGTTTTATCCCAGCTGGAACAGTTGGTTCTGCAGATTGAAGATCAACGAAAGTGGAAAGAAGCTGCAGCGCTTAGCCACCTGCTCCAATCGTGCGAAGCTTTCGAGAACGACTGCGCGAAGTTGGCTACACGGGCTTTCGGGCTGCACGTTAAGGCTGTTTGGTCTGCGTTACTGACGGAGCACAACGTGGCTGAAACCAAGCCGCAACCCCTTTTTGACATCCCCAGTCCTGATGTGTCGAACCACTTCACTGCAGTATTCCAAGAGCTGCTATCATTCGTCGAGGCACGCGCTTGTGATGGCGACGCCAAGGCTCTGCAATTTGCGAAGCAGGCAACAGTAGCACTAAGCAACTTGCTAGTTCGACGCGCCGTTGTACAAGGCGATTCTCCACTATGTAGTACTTCAGCATGGCAAAATGAACAGAAGCTCGCAGTGCAAGCACGTATCCGGGCTCAATTTCAGGTGGGTGATGCAATCGAGAGACCACCTACACAAAAAGGCGAGGCGACCTGTTGGTCGGCTCTCTTTGGGCGGGGCATCTGGGGCGCTCACCTATTAGATTGGTACACTACGCATGCATATGCTGAGCTAAGTAGCGACGAAGAAGGCACGGAAGCGGTGGTGTTGGCTCACTGGGAAACAAGCAAGGCCGACATAGCAATTCAACTGCTTCTGATGTGCCCATTTGACGAGCTCAGAAAAAAGTATACCGATCGACTGCTGCATGCTGTGCAACAACTTCCACAAGATGCTCCCAGCTGGTCTACGGTGATGGAGTTTGCACTTTTGCGCTTCGATGTTGCAGTGCTCATTCAGCATGACCTCCACTCGTCGGTGGTGGCCTTCTTGCTGCAAGACGTAGACAGGGAACCAGCACCATGGACGTCCAGCGGTGCCTACGTTGTGTGCGCCTTAGTGATGCAGGGTGAATTTGCAGCGGCTGGTCGCCTAACTTGTGCGTTACGTCATGCACACCCGCTGCTTTGGGACGTAGAAAACGCGCGCCTGCTGCTTTCCAGCTATCTCCGGACGCTTGCTTCATTATCTGTGCAGCACAGTACCATTTACAGCGCCGAACTCTCTCACATGAAGCACGAAGTGTACGTCCAGACGTCTAGTCGCTTTGCAAAAGCGTTCGACTAAAGTATGCATCGATTTTGTTGCGAGAAGATCAAACGATAGCTCGCATAATGCAAAACCAATCTCTTGTGCCCACCTCATCTGCCGCTATACGTTGAGCTTCAGCAATTCGACAACGTGCGGGTTTCGCCAGTCCTTACTGGGATCTTCCAGGTGCTCCTCAAAGTCTACCAGGTGGTCCTGTGCATCCTGTTGTAGCCCCTGAGTCAGCACCTCTGCAGCCCCTTGTGCGACCTGGAAACGGTCCTCGGCCTTACTCCAGCCACGCTTGACGTCCTTTAGCAGGAATTGCAGGCCACCTTTCGTCTCATTACCAAACTCATTATTGTCCACCTGTGAGAAATGAACAGACATGACACACACAATTGCAGGAATACATTCAGTAAATAAGCAAGAGACTGCTCAATATATAGCTGTTCGACACAATTGACCAAAAAGTAGTCCCAAAGTAGACGTACCAATAGTACACAAGCGTGCGAGAACTGGTGTTCCACTCTGTCCGCCACCTTTTCGGCAAAATGGCTGAGTCCGGTACCAGACTCAGACGAAGAGTGCCCATTTTCGGCGTAATAAAAGCCCACAATGGTCAATTTTTGATCCGATTGACAAAACGCCTCCACCATCGCGCACGCCACCTCCAGCAGCGGCGCCAGCGGAGCTTCGTGGTGAAACAGTGGCATGGCGTCCATGATCTCGACTCCTTGACCTTTTTTCTGGCCCAGCAGAAGGCCACACATAGAGTTCGCAGGTCGCTTAGCTGCGTGCAGCATCAACTTGACGTACGACTGCGTCTGCACTGTGTACACGCGGTCCGTCATGATGCGTATTGTAGGGACCAGAAACGAAGCTATAGGTTATCTGTAAGTACCAAAATTAGTTTTCATGCCGACGTATAAAAAGGTCATTCAACCGAGGGGATAAGGTACCACCTCGCGCCGTTTGCGTATAAATACAAAAGTTTAGAAGTCAATGGCTCGAAACCGTTCGAAATCGGTTCGCTGCTCGCTGTCAACCACGTCATCATCATCGTCCTCAACCTTGACTTCTTCCTCTTTAGATAGAGACAAAGTTGATGCCCCCGGGTCTTCGAATCGACCCCGTTTTCCGATCGTAGCACCTCCTGAGTACCCTCCAAAAGCCGATCGTGTAATTTATAACGCCAAGAAAAAACATCGATCCGGTACGGTTTTGCACGGTCTCATTTCCATCAACTCTCTAATTTTATATATTGAGTGGGGCTGACCATATTCATGCTTTTATGTAGAGATCAGTCCCAAGAAATGGACTCGGGAAGGTTTTGCCGGCTCTGACGTGTGTGAGT
Source organism: Hyaloperonospora arabidopsidis Emoy2 (assembly GCA_000173235.2). Taxonomy (NCBI): domain Eukaryota; phylum Oomycota; class Peronosporomycetes; order Peronosporales; family Peronosporaceae; genus Hyaloperonospora; species Hyaloperonospora arabidopsidis. The sequence goes on from JH598301.1 coordinate 255,972, forward strand.
TACCAGTTGACGAGTGCAACTTGATTAAGCGGGAGCACCGCAGTGAGTTAAGTGTCAAGCGCTTTATTAACGAGTACGAACGACCGTACATTCCCGTCGTGATCGACGGTATCCCCGAGACTGAAAAGTGGGAAGCTCTGAAGCATTGGACGCTGAAACAATTGCGTCGAGATTACAAGCGCGCGGAGCTCAAGTGCGGCGAAGACGACAACGGCAAGTCCATCCGCATGAACTTCAAGTACTTTATGATGTACTTGAAACGTCAGACGGACGATAGTCCGCTCTACATCTTTGACAGTACTTTTGAAGACCATAGAGACACCAAGCCGCTGCTTGACGACTACAGGGTGCCCAAGTACTTCGCAGAGGACCTGTTTTCGCTAGTTGGCGAGGACAGAAGACCGCCGTATCGATGGTTCCTGGTAGGTCCCAAACGCTCAGGCACTACTTTGCATGTGGACCCGCTTGGCACCAGTGCGTGGAACACATTAATTGTGGGTCGCAAACGCTGGGTGCTGTTCCCGCCGCACTTACCCAAGCGTCTTGTGAATGGCAAGAATCACGTGCACGGCGACGAAGACGACGAGGCGGTCAACTATTTCATGGATCTGTTGCCTCGTCTTAAGCAGGCAAGCTCACCGGAGACACTGCAGTGTGTCGAATTTATGCAGTTCCCAGGTGAAACGGTGTTCATTCCCGGCGGGTGGTGGCACGCTGTGCTCAATGTGGATGATACCGTGGCAGTCACGCAGAATTTTTGCAGTTCGCAAAACTTTCCTACTGTGTGGCGCAAAACGCGAAGTAGTCGTAAGCGTATGGCTGTCAAGTGGCTTAAACGGCTGGAAACTCACAACCCGGAGCTAGCAGCGATGGCTATGAAGCTCAATCAAGACGATAAATTCGTTATGTACAGTAAGGGCCGCAGGAGGTGTGAAATGCCGCCGTCCAGCTCATACAAGAGGAAAAAAAAACACAGTGAAGACGAATGCGATTCAGCGCGAGACTTGCACTATCATGGCAAAAAGACAAGGTGTGCTGCTGATGCAGAATAAGTTGCTAGCTGTGCTGGAGAATAACATGGATGCATGAATAGACGCCACCTGATGACACGATTAGAAGAAGGAGTACGGGTGCGTTCATGTTGGGCACGAAACTGGTCAAATTGACAAATCAACAAGGACGACTTCATACAAACTAAAACAACACGTGACGCACGTCTACGAGCAAGAAGTTGCCATGTCAAGCAATGTCCGGACGTTCCGGTAGCTGAGCCCTACTTCTGTGACAGTACTAATGTCGGGACGGGCCTTGGGTAGCCAGAGGAAATCCGGATGGTCTGCCCTTGACTCGCCCACCCACTCTCCGCCAAGGATGTTGTACGCGTCGTCAAGTTCGAGCAAGTAATTGTAGACTTTGCCTTCCATGTAGGTCGGGGCACGACCCGATGCCACGAGCCCTCCATTTTCAAAAGTCTCCTTCATCCAAGATACTTTTGTCTCAACGTACATTATGCGCTTGGCATCGCGGTTAAAAGGGTACGCTGGCTCACCAAAGTATTGACTGGCAGCATCGCTCGGGGTCAGCTCCGTCTTAGTCAGCACCTCGTAGCTGTAAATCGGCTGATTCCAGACCTCGGCACCAGCTGAGACGTCCAATACCACGGACGCATTGAAGCGGCCGATGATATTAGCTAGCGCAACGTGCATGAAGCCTGGACCAAGATCACGTCGTGAAGCATCCGTAAAGCGGCCATACTTGTCAGTGGTAGCCGCACCGGCAGGGTTGAAGAACCTGGCACCTGTGAAAACCGTAGCGACTTTTGCTCCATCGTAGACTTCGGTTATTAAAGCTTTGATGTCCATCGGCTGGAACGTCACTCCGTTGTATTCGACTGCACAATTCGGCTCCGGCTCGAGCAAGGATGCCGGTGCCCAGGCGTGACAAATGCCAAACCATGTCGGAATGCACAAGCCTTGCGTCTCTCCACCAAGTCGAGCGCAGACACTACCGTCCCCTTTTCGAAGGCAGTCCCCGTTCGTCAAGCACGATGTGTTCAACGACGTCTTTGATATCACACCCGTGGACTGCGACACCTTTGACACCATGGCACTCGGATCGATGCCAAAAGCAGTGGCGTACTTCTCCGTCGCACTAGGTCCATTGCCAGTGCTCCAGCGGTAGTTGATACTGTCCAAATACATGGCCCAATAACTACTGGGCCATGGCATGACGTGGTACGCTGCACTTAGAGCTAATTTGCTCACGTTGAGCTCCAAAGGCACCTGGAAGTAGTTTTCGAGTTTCTGAAGATCCGATGTACTTGCTTCGAGTTTGCGATCGTGTACATTAGCCAAAACGGGTTCAATCCCAATGATGGAGCTCTTGAAATCCGCTGACTGCTTGGTCGAAGCCGACGACTGCGATTGTGTCGTGGACGTCGTGCTCGTATCGCCATCGGGGGATGTGGTAGTTGCATTTGTGGTGTAGGAACTGCTGTTGGAGCTTTCTTCCGAAGTGAACGTGTACTCTACTACTGTGTAGGTAAGAACGTTCTCATTGAACCCAGCAGCAATTCCACTGAACGCTGGACTGTCATGTGATAGAGAGGTGGAGCTTTCGACAATGGTGACTGGATTGTTTGCAAAAGGTGTTGCAGTAGCCGTTGAAAGCAGTAACCCCGCAAATGTTGCACCTCGGGCGACGACTGACGCAGAAAGGTACTGAAGAGTTGAACTCATAACTTGGCTAGCTGTGGCAAACAAGTCAAGTTGATGAATGGAAAACGTTTTACCCGACCACGCCGTGTTTGGAGTTTACTTCACTTCGTGGCGAAGAAGCGCTTCTGTGCCATTCGACAGATGTCGAAGTTATTCTGGTAATAACGTCAAGCTGTAGCAGAATATAATGACCCAACTTGCTTCATATGGTTGCTCGTTAGCGTATGAAGAAAACGGGACTCCAGACTTTGTCGAAAAAAAACCATGTACCATATGCGCATGCTACCGCGCTCGTCTATAGCAAACAGTAAAGTTTACCAGCTACTAGTGGGCAAGCGTTATGTCATGAAGAAGAAGGTTGCTGCAGAAGCTTGCGGAACCAGTTCTTTGACAAGCCACGTCTTACGAGTCTTCAGACTTAATTCCCAAACGTGGCCACTTTGCAACTCAAAAATACACAGCATGACCTCTCTATTGTTGCAACGCAAAGAAGACATCGCGGCGCAAATCGATCAGCAATTTGTAGTGCTCAAGTTCTGCGCTGTCCGGGATAAGACTCTCGTATGCTGCAAGTCTATACTCGGCTTAAGTTATAAGTGAGTAATTAAGTTCCAGCCGTTTTTCAACATCAAAGTCGTCATGACGACATGGGAAAAATATACTCAGGTCTCGAGGCGCAGCAAAGTACTGACTCGTTTTGGTGCTTCTTCTCTAGCTCTCCGGCTTGGAAGACTTTACGTACTGACATCTTATACCGTAATAGTTTTTTATACAAAAGGCAGCAACTGGCCAAATGGGCCGGTTGCCATCACAGTGAACATTGCAACGTCATCTTAGAAGGCGAGATTTTGGGGATCGTACGCCGGACAGAAATAAGATAGGGAGGCAAGCTCTGGAGCTCGCCCTTTGATATGAGAAAGTCAGTCCATAGAACTGAATCAAGTTCTGTATGTTCACGTACTTTGCGCTCAGTCACTGAAGCTTCACCCTTCGGGCACGCAATAATACGTAGCCACAAATGTGGGCTCGTTAGGAATCTGACTCGATACTGGGCCTCTGTACCTCGCGGGTTCCTGCACGCAGAGTTGAGATACAACAGCTACGATCGTAGTGTGACAGGACACAAGGTGCACACGGAATGGGCGAGTTGTCTATAACCTACCTCGCCGGCTTTACTGACTGATAGAATGTCACCTTGAACATAAATCCATGTTTTAGGAGAAAAACGATCATGATCAAGACGTAATCACTGATGTAAGGAAGAAGGCTAGAGACAGCACAGTCTAAGATGTGCAGTCCCACCTCCCGTCTATCGTCCACGTCCTCCGCAGATGCGTAATATTGCTTGTTATAAGTAGACCTTACAGCTCAAAGTACACGACTCGAATAGCTGCACATAAAATTGGGCGCCACACCATCGAGATGTCCAAACCACTAAACGCACCAAATGATCGATGTGTGCTCTGTGAAGGGGACCTACAAAAGGGACGCATTGGAAATGCCACGCCCGCATCAGGTTGACCTTATAATATAAAGCGATCAGTAGCGTGTTCGGGACAATCACGTGCTAGAAACGACCTGGACAGTGGGCGAGAACTTTGTCTATCACCCACGTGAAGTAATCATTGTCGCGGGTGACGACCGACGTTGCTACATATCATCGCTTCCCTGCCTCTCACTGTGCGCTACAGCGTTGTCAGTCTTTCGTTAGCGCTATTATTGCTACCTACAGGATCACTGGGAATCACCGGCCAATGGATACCCCTGAAATCCTGTATGCTCGGTAGCGTGACGAAGCCACGGTCTTGATGTAACCATACGTCCCCTTATCTGTTAAAGTAATGCTGACGACGCAGACCTAGGCATTGGCGCGACAACCTAATGAACGGGTACCGGACTACAATGCAGTCAACAGACTGAGGATCAGTGCTTCATCAATCATGCCAGACTTTTTGTCTCTATAGAGTCGGAATAGAGCCCCTCCACCGGCGTCAAATCGAGTCAGACGTTGGCGGTAGTCGACTGTTGCAGTAGCACAAGTGTAGATTCCAGTTTTACTTGAACACTCTGGTAGAAACATTATCTATGAACGCGCCTTATGCAATCGGGAAGATCCTCGTTACACACATAGACGCGTCCTCACAATAGACATCGGATCAGACACTTTGTAGCAAGACTTCTTACGATTGAGGAAGAGCACTAGGCACACGTAGCTTCGTTCCGTTTATCTCTTTTCTATTTAGGTCTTACACGGAACAAGGAAGAGTAAGAGCGACAATACGCCAGGTTTCGAGCTCTCGTAGGCTCATCGTGGTATCGAGCTTTTCCTTGCGAGCGCCTCGTAAAACATTCTTTATGCTCCTCTTTAAAAGCGGACCTATAATGCTGCTGTGCATCGTCGTAACATCGCCACACTATTATCGAACGGATGTATACCGGTGAGAACTTAAAAGCCCGCCAAGTACACACGGAGATAGATTATTGCGAGCCCGAAGGATGAAGCTATTAGTAGTCACTAATAGCTTCACAAGGTTGAATGCCGAACTTTGAAATCGTACTTATCTGTGTGTGTGTGTCTGTAAATAACGCGGTTAGGTGTACCTTACACGTACTAAGTGTAATCTTAGCCTGACCCCCCTCATAGGTATATAGGCATATCCGAAGTCACTCTTTGGCTAAGCCAATATTGTAAAGCACGCACGTGCTTGGCTTAAAATCGATCAAAGGTAAATATGATCACATAAGCAAATGATGACGCTATAAGCAAAGGTTGATCGCGTTGCCCAAGTATACTGTACTGGGTTATTAAATACATTAACAGCATCATACTCATTCTTCAATGACTGCTGTTGTATAGTGTTTTGCAACTTGATTCAGTTCTCCGAACTGGATTACTTATATCAAAGGGCGAGCTCCAAAGCTTGCTCCCGTTTCTTATCACCCCTCGGATTAATGGATGACTACGAGGCCTCAAATGGTGTCCACTGCCTATGAATCTGGACCAGAAAGCATTAGAAAAAGAAGACTCAGGTCTCACCTCGATTAGTTCTTGCATCTTTTATTGTGGGATTCAAGACGGTATGGGACGGGGACAACTTTTGCAGGGACATCCATGCTTTCTACGCGAGCTAGCGTGAAGTTGGGCGCTGGATCAGTTTATCTTTTGGATACTGCAGACGCTCTACCTACCTTGAGGATGTCAAACTTTTGAAATGGTGGACGTGCAGACTCGTACTGCATCCGGCGAAAGAAAATGAACGCAAATTGGCTGTGTAGAGCAGTTGTAGTGTCACCATTGCCAAGTAAGGCGAGTCACATACAATCTTGACACGCAAAATTACCCCAACTGGCACGTTACCATCGCGAAAGCACACACAATATGTAATACGTGATTTCTGCTTGTGTTTCGGTGGAGTTGACACGAGCCAATGTAGTGGCCGGTGTATTTTACTATGGTTGCAAATTGTGGGCAAACACAATCAAGCTTCAGCAAAACGTTACAAATCATACAAGTTGCATGCTGGGGTGCTTCTTTCGCATGCAGACGTAGACCAGATACATGTGGCACTATGTGTATGCTCTAGAACACGGCATATGCCCTCAACAAAGTTCCTATCTCCATCCTTCAATAAATCAGCAAAGGTTCCGAGTCCACAACAGATCAACACAACTTTCAAAAGTGACGAGTTCGTCAACCTCTATTTTCACCGGAACAGGTTAGAAGTATAGAGTTGAAAGCTACAGTGTCGTTGGGTATGGAGTAGATTCACCTGCATTTACCTCCCTGACCGACGTCACGTTGACCGTGTTCGTCCACACCTGCGAGTAGATGATGACTTCGTAGGTCGAGGTCGTGGAACAAACGCCATCGCGGCAGTAGCCCAAGTGTTCGTCCCTGTTCACAGGGCAGCCTTTCACCATGAACATGTCGTTCGTACCAGACACAGCTTGCGACTGAATCGAGCCGAATTCCGTAAAGCAGATCCGGCTGGTTACGCCCGCAGTGTACAGGCTTGGATGGCATGCAGTTGTTGTCAGAAACGCGACCTCGTTCAGGGTCATAGTTCGTGGCGTGCTGTAGCCACCCACTATCACGTCAGGCATATGCTCTGGTAGTAGCCCTTGGACATCCGTCGAAGATAGAGCCAGTCCAGCGAGAAGGGCAACCGAGCGGAAGGACGTCATGTCAATGGAGGAAATCGGGCCTTGGACGGTTAAGATCACGACTGCAGAGCTTGAGTTACAGTTAGGTCTCAAGTGCGAAAGTTGAGAAGTATCTGTGGCCCACTTTCAGCAGGGCGGGGGGGAGCAGCCCATCGTCTTCGTGGCATCATCAATGATAGGGTACATACGAATGCCAAGCATCTTCGAGATGTGTTGTATGTAAAGTCTAGCCCATTCAGCTGCAATCCAATTGGGCCGCTTAGTACAAAGAAGCTCCCTACCCGTAATCAGCTTTAAAGCCAGGGCGACAGCGTGCTGGGTGAGCCGAAAACGACCTTAATAAGTGGACTATGGTCACTAAGTTGTCAGTCAAAGTGGTCTCCCCACCTCGGCTTATCCACATCAAAAGCTGCCACTTGCAGTACATTTGTAGCGATCGCCACGCTATATCCGATGCAATGGTTCCTTGCATCGTCAACTGGCATTGCAATCAGTCAGGCTGAGACAAACGAACAGAATAGTAGACTGTGGAATCGTCGCAAGCGGTACCATAGAACGTAGTCAATGACGATTGCATGTTCTACCATTCCGTTCGTTAATCTCAGCTTAACCGATCGCAATGCCAGTTGACAAAGCCAGGAACATTACATCAGACGTAGCACGGTGACTCGATCCATCTGTGTTGTAGTGGCGACTTGGCGTGGACAGAAGGAGGAGGGCAAACCTCTTCGGCAAACAACTATAAGCTAAGGCTTCACTCATCGACGTCGTCCAAGCGTATGGAGTGCGCTCTTGCCGTGACGTCGAATTCACAACAGTCTTACTGATTGCCGTGCCATGTACAATGTAATGGTCCACGCGTCATCAAGGCATTGCGATCGGTTGAACCGGGAAGTACACACTGACTTGTAGACCGCGCGATTGTCATTTGGTTGTAGCTTGTTTCCAATACAAACGTCGATGGGAAGTGATAGCGACAATGCACAGCCTCTTGGCAAGCTTCAAAGAGAAGGTAAGATCGCAGACAACGATCGTCACGGTGCCCTCTAAAACGACGTCGCAACATGACCTCGCGGCATTTGTCCTGACGAAGTTTATAGGGGATCGCACCATGGACAGAAGTTCAACTGTAGTAGTCACGAGACCATATTGCATCGTTCGCAGCGATGTCCTTCGCAACGGTGAGTGCAGTGATCCTTTTAGCCGTGCATTGTCCATGGAAAGTTCTTTGTAAGGAAGGATGTACATAGCACGACGAATCCATACAGGGTGCAGTTGACGATTTCGTTACCGACTAGATAGGACGGCGTCTAATCATCCTGGATTGATGCACCAGGTAATGTGTTGAATCGTTAGCGTCCCTGGCCGTGCCTGATGTCGCTTTTCATATACCTTTTTGTGGCTGGTGTTGCACTCAGCAGGTAGTTGCATCTCGAATTGTGACACGGACTGTGACAACTCGGCGCTCGCCTTCGTTTTGTTGTTCATTGCTGCTGTTGGACCAGCATCAGTGCATTGCAGCTGATGACCAGAATCCACCAACTAGCTAGTGCCGTAATCGCAGTGACAAATTCGAAGCTTGCGTGCGCACGATTGGACCTTAAGGAGACTCGATGCTGATGGATCCATGCGATAAACTGTACGTACCAGCCACTTTGTGCTGCAATGTAAGTCATGGCATCGGGTACAACTCGAGGAATTGGAGTGCAGGATCGGGTTCCCTTTGTTTTTGTCCCACATTAGTACGATCAGCTGCCACGCCTTGCACTAAAGTAAAGTGTATTGTGATAAAGGAATAGAACATGTTTTGGTTGCAACTGGCGACTGCAGCGAGTGTAGGAAGCTTGATCTGCGGCCAGAAAGTGAATGTGTTTTGACTAGCATCGGTTTACCCATCTTGGACCGTCATTTTGTGGGTCGATTGCGGAAAGCCGGCGAAAGAGGCAGTTTGTCACAAATGCACGAGCATGTACTATCCGCTGCGATGCCAACGATCCAACGCACGGCAGGAAATCGCATCCACAACATGGTGACACGATACGACGATGTCCGAATGACGACTTCGGCGTGGGCAAGACGAGGACGACAGACCTCGTCGCCTGACAACTATAAGCCGAGGCTTCACCCACCGAAATCGTATCAGGCGCACTGAGAGCGCTCTTGACGTGACAATGAAGGCGTTACAGAAGCTAGCATGCAAATAGAGAGCCTGTGGTACGAAGCGACCCAGTTCTGGCAACAATCGACTGCGGCTGAATCTTTCGTCCAACATTTCTCAGAGGCTGTGTTCTTTCCAACTCCCGCTTTCCGTATCATTGATGATGCCACAAAAACGATGGGCTGTCGCCTTCCGATGAGGCCACACACACTTATCAACTTTCGTACTTGAGACCACACTCCAATTCAAGATCTGCAGTCGAGATTTTAAAACGTCCTAGGCCCGACCTCCTCCATAGACATGATGTCCTTCCGCACGGCTGCTCTATTCGCTGGGCTGGCTCTAACTTCGTCGGCTGCTCAAGAGCAACAGCCTGTTCATGATCTAGGGTTGAACGCCTACGACCAGGCACGAGATGTGACCCTGAACGAGGTCGCGTTCCTGACAACGACAGCATGTCATCCAAGCCTGTACAATGCGGATGTGACCAGCCGGGTCTGCTTCACGGAATTTACAACGGTGACGACGCAAACAAGTGGGGGTGGTACATACTACAAGTTTCAAGTGAAGGGCTGCCCTGTGGACACGGAAAAACAGTTGGGCTACTGCCGCGAGGGTGCATGCTCGACGACCTCGCTCTACGAAGTCGCCATCTACTCGCAGCCGCGGACGAGCGCAGTCTTTCTGACGTCTATCAAGGAGGTAGTTTAATATGGTGAACCTGCTCCACGCGCAACGACAACGTAGCTTTCATCTGCATACTTCTAACCCCTTACGGTGAAATATACTAGTATTGGTTAGCAAACCTCTCTTTTGAAAGTTGTTTTTTATCCTTGATGGACCAAAAATTGCTGATTTTTCTGTAGGAGGGAGACAAAAACTTTGTTGATGTCGTAAGTTGTGTTTGAGAGCAAACACAAAGTGCTGTCGTGGTCGGGTTTATGTTCGATTCGTGTGCGAAGCAACCAGCATGCAGCTCGTACTCATTCTTAACCATTCGCTGTCTTTGCTCACAATTTGCATTGAGAGCAACGAACATCGGCGACTACAATGGCTTATGCCATCTGCTTCCTCGACGATGACGTACCTCTATTGGTACTTTTGCTTGTCTTTAGGGGGGTCCTAAAAAAACAAGCAACTCGCTTAAAAAAACAAGTGGATAGCCTACAAGCGTGAAACGGCCAATCAAAACATGGAATAAGTAGTACACTGGTTACGGTAATTAGTGTGGGTAACTGAATAGTGTTACTCGTTGAATAGTGTGGGCCACAGTATATATTGTGCGCTAATAATTGCCGTATTTTTTGAAACTATATGAAATCAAATACCTTAATAAGCGCGATTTTACAATGCCGCAATTTGGCTTAGTCGTAAAACGATCGGTCTGGATACGATTAGTCCCGGCTTCGCTATCGATAGCATATAAAATAATAAAACAAATAGAATTCAATAATTAAAAAGGCTTAAATCAAAAGGAAGGTCTTCACGTAAGAGCAACTAAGTTGCGTTGTCACTCATACGTCCGCCAAAATCCGCTCCGCGCGCCCACACCGTTAGACACGCCTAAATGCAGTAAGTGGGTCCAGAGTTGAGGTTAGGTACATGGATAATTCCATAATGAGGCACGATTTGGTTTAGACATTCCTAAGAACAAGCAAACACCTTCAAGTCCACAAGAACAAAAAAATATAATCATGCATTTTGTATCTCAGCCTTGGCTAACCTAAAATTTGAAGTAACCTGAATCACGAGCTATCTTGAACAATTTCTTCTACCACTTCTGCTTCCTCTGGTACTAGTGTACCGTCAAAATGTGCCGATGGTTGTTGATAATCATCTGCAGCTCAGGGAACAATTGAGACTCTTGCCACTCGCCATCCAGATCAAGTCCAAGACCGCATCGAATCATTGCCTTGCGTGCATACGACACGCCATTCTTGTCCTTCATTGAATTCACGGCACGCACGGATTCATGAGCCAGTTTAAAAAAAAGCAAGCCAGGGTTGGACAACTTGCCGGACGATCTCGGACCAGACCGCCAAGCACCGAGCTCAATCAAACGGAGTTTTTCCAACTCCCACTTCTCTGTCCACACCTGCGTGATATTTTGTATGATCCATGAGTCACAAGACTGGCACAAATGTGTTGAATTCTTGGGGAGCTTCCGAATCACTGTGTTGAGCTGTTGTAACGCAGATTGTTTTCTGGACTCTCGTTGTGGCCACCATAGTTGTCCATGAATAGCACCCGCTGATGACCACCCTATCTGGGTAGATTATCCGATGCTCTTTGAGATACTGGACCATAACTTGCTTGTCCATCCATCCTTTGGGTCATGTCCGATAGGCCACGCCTGGGACATCGTCTGGTATGCCACGAATCGGATAATTTCGAGATTCATTTTGAAAATCATAAACGCTGGCTCAAGTCTTGCAAATTTCCCGCCACGAATTCGAACCACTATAGTCATTCCAACACCACCTGATGCAACATCAGCATACTTCACGTTTTATTCACCGCGAAAACCCAGAGTCTTACCATTTTTAACATGACGATAAAATGAGTTTCGTCGAGACTTTCACTTTCAACAAATGCTTCATCCGTATTTTCACTTTTAAAATCACGTGCAACTTGGCCAAGATGGTAGGAGACTCTTTTTTTGTTTGGAGCTGAGTGGCTGGGCTTGTCATAAGTTTGCCAGTCTGGGTGCGAATGACGATGTTGTTATACTCTTGAAAAGACTGAATCCATCTTGGTGTGATGCGCTCGTCAAGCGTATTCCCATCGAGGAGATCACGAAATGCTGAATAAATTCACCTTGTAACATCCTCAAAATTGTTTTGGCCACGATTCGCAACACCATTAGACTAAACTCTAACCCAGCTTTGCGAAGTCGGTCAAACTCGACCACCAATTCCGCATAACGCCGGGTGACCCAAAGCTGGCGTTTACGACCCCGACCATCCATTGCCTTCTTTAATAAGCGACGGCGAGGGCCACGTTGACTTACGCTGTTAATTGCCTTGGTTGTACCACTTTTGCAACGCTTATTCGACAAACTGGCAGTGATCGTGTATCTATGCTTCCACCAACGAGATGCCTTATTTAAGTTCACGTTTTGTTCGCCTCGAAATGGATCTGGGAAATTGCGGATCGTGCACAACGCAATCTTGGCCTCCCCGTTCTGTTCTGCGTCAGCAATTTTATTACTTTATATTTAGCAATTGAATTACAAAGTTTAAGTTTTTATATTTTAACTTCAACCCAAAGAAAATCTATTTATCGATTGAAGCTGGTTTAAATCATCCATTGAACGATGCGGTGTCGGTCAGACAGAGTACGGACTTGTTGTAGACGCCGCTTTCCCGTCAACTCTAACTCATCATTTACAGTCAACTCAGCACCTGGTGAAGCTTGCAGGACAGTATTGTCGTCATCGTCGTCATCGCATTCGGCAGATGAAACCAAAATGCCGACGGAGGGTTCATTCGACGCTGTTTGTCGAAGAGCTTGCACGCGGAAGAGTTCTTGGATCGAGTTCACTTGCCGGGTTGGCATGACGCCGTAGCCACTCAATTTAAAATGAACAAGATTTCGGTCGGTCCACAGTAATATGTGTGCTTACACCTATTAGAGTTTCCACACGTTTAATGTGGCCCTCGTTATTTACGTTTTTCCTCAATATCTCGAGATTCAGAATCAGTGTGGGCCACACTAACTACCGTAAACAGTGTAGTCTTCTTAGATAGAAATAACTAGATGATTAGAAAAGCTATGGAAACTGATCTAAAATAAAGATTGCCCCAGTAGCCGCGCGAAGTATACTTGTACGCGCGTGAAGGGTCGCAGCCCGACAAGAATATTAGCGATTACGATAGAATTAGCTCCTGAACAAAGAAAAAGATTGCAGCAATATGGACGGCGATAAAACAGTAGATGAGAATCATGCAGCCTGGGATCCCCAGCAAGATTGGTAGACATGGTCGTCAAAGGAGTGCCGCTGCCGATCGCGATTTCATATACACCTGCTTAGTGGAATTAATCAAGCAGGTGAGATTACGACACGGTAGGTAGTAAACCTCTTGTCAGGAGTCATGGCTTACTTCTTGTTCTTTGAAAACAAAAAGGACGTGCACGTAAGCACAGCTTAGTCGTTTTGTCGATCTTTGTCTGAGAGCTGGTTCTTCAGATGGTCGGGTGCGATGGTGTCCTCCCTGCGCACAGCGCATCCACACCTTCCTCATTGCTGGAGGATGACCCCATTTAGCCGACCTTAGTACAGCAATCGCAAGGCCATTTTCCCCTGCATACGCGTGAGCAGCTTCCTTTGCCAGCTCCAAGTTGTCATAGGTTCCTGCTGGAAGGGGATTAGAAGGAGACCAACTAGTGTCAATCATTATGGTGTTTTAAGAGATAGGTCTTTAAGGAGGGGTCTGTGGAGGCACAGATGTAAAGAAATCGCGAATTGACTGCTGTATTGTACGTATAGAGAGAGTTTTACGAACAAATCAAGTTTTTATAGGCGGTTCACAATCTTGTAGGCTATCCACTGATTTTGCGACTATACACGTGTTTTTCAAGCGAGTTGCTTGTTTTTTAGGATCCCCCTTGTCTTTATCGTCTTTTCCTCGACTTACTTGGCAATGGTAAGACTACAACTCCCACTACGCAACCGGTTAACGATTGCGTAGTGGAGTTGTAGTCTTACCATTTTGCTCTTGCAGATCGTTGTACTAGTCTGCAAATCCACCATTCCAACCGTTGGAAGTTGGTGCTAAGTGGTCCACGCGACATTGTCAGGAGGACCAGGGGCGATCGTTAGCAGGTAATGTGACAGCAGCGATCGCGATGTTGATACAGAGCGCTACGGCTGAAGACTACTGCGTACAGGACATCCTACAAATTCATAGTATAAAATCAGTAACAGTTTCACATTTACACTCAGAGAAATGTATTGGATTGTTCTTACACAAGTACTTATACCAACAACTTGGCACCTACAAGGTATGTAGAAAGTCTGCTACATCCAGGCGATCAACAAGTTTCCGGCCAAATTCAACGCAAGCTCTCAGTAAACGTAATAATCTGGATAATAGAGGTGCTTACCACCACGGGTACCCACCCTATGCAATAGCTAGCGTAGCACCAGTCCAATTAAGGGGCGTGGGTTCAATCCTGTCATATAGACTTCAAGAACTACTCAAGGTCCTTAAAAAATGCGTGCAACCACTTAAGTCTTAATGGTACCCTCTGAGAACCTTGGTATCATTGATCTGTCGCCTATCGAAGAAGCATGAACCCCGACAACGAACATTCGGGGGTCTCCGGGACGGCCGGCACACAGATATCCGGCTATTGACAGGCTAGTAGCGAGGCACGATAGCCACGATCTGTCAATGGATGTGTAGGCTCTACATAAAAGAGGACGGTTGTAGGTCCCTAGGGAACCTAAATGAACTCACCGTACCTAAAAAACCATCGAGGATCAGCGGACAGCGGCCAACTGCCGGACATTTTGTTGATTCTTGCGGTTAACGTGAGCGGGGCGTAGACGGTGCTTGTGGCTGAAGAAGTGAAACCAAAAGTGAGCTGTATTATGTGTGTTGTCTTTTTATCTATCGTGCACTCATGTCGTCGCCTGCTGTCCACTCCTTTGCATTACTTCGCTAGATGACCATCCATTTCAGTTGACCAATCACTGGTCATGGTCGCGCGCCCTTTCTCTCTGATGTGTACCACAAGGTATGTGATGTGGACAACAGTAATAGAAGTGGGGGACGTCACTACCTGGCAGGATAGTGATGGTGAATCCCATCACACCAGGACCCGAAGGTACGATTTTGTTGCACGCCTACCAGGGTTCGAACCGGCGACCAATGATTAGCACTGCCATGCCTTAACCACTTGAGCAATAGCGCTTTTACTATTTAGTGTCGCTAACTCCCTATATCCATGCTACTATATCCATGCTACTATAGCACACTTCTTAACACATATATACAAGAAAGCATACAAACATCCTTCCCATGCACGAGCCGCATCACTTTAAATCAACACATTTCATCGGAACCACGTCACACGGGGCATTATCTTTCATGCGCAAACCGCTGAATCACAGGCTTTCTGTGGTCCTGAATTCATGGTGAACAAACGCATCCAGCGGGCATTAAACAAACAACCATTTAGATGACTATAAGTTTCATGCAGTGCGCTCGCTCAGACAGTGTTGCGGCTCGAGAACGAGACGGGTCACAGGTATTGGCAAGCCACGTCATTGACACAGACGCTTGATTTTCTCGAAGCACATAGCTCAGAGCTCACAGAGTACCAGGTATGGGTCTAATATCTGGTGGCTGTGCGACAGATGAACACGTGTTTACTTGGGAAGGAATTGAGCCCCAGTTGCCAACAGCTCTAGTGCTGCCGTGGGGAGAAAAGGACTATTGAACCCAACTTCCGTACCTGCCCAAGTGCGCAGGCCTGTTGGCAGAAAATCATATGCCACTGGACGGGAGAACGGTGGGCTCTGGTCCGCCTTCAGAGATTTCTTTCAAAAAATAGTGCCTACTGGCATCCGCTGGCGCTATTGAACGCGGTCTTCTACCGTATTGCGTGCGAGCATCCTGACAATGAACGAGAATATGCGACGGTCTGGGCGCGTCTATAGCGAGTCCTGATCAGCTTCTGTACTACAAGCTTGTGGATACAGTGCAATTAAGCTTCTTCCGACGGCGAGAAGTAACTCTCGAAGGAAGCTCTAATAAATTTTGGCACACCGGTATGCGGTAACTCCGAGCGGTCGCAAAGCGGGGGTACAGGAGGGCCGACACGAAAGTTCAAGGAAAACGTCTGCTATTATGTCACCGACAAGTAGCAGGCAACTAAGAGAGCCGTCTCCTAGGTCATGAGTCCCGTACAACCACCGGACTCTTCTGGAACACCGGCGTTGCTAGCATGCGTAAGATGTTTCAGACATCCTGCAGCAATTAATCGATTAAAAAGACACGTATGCGTCTCTATCTTTCCATTGTATCTGTAACTTTCATCAAGGTTCTTCTGAACATTCTTTTTACCATTTTAATAATATACATATAAATAATTTTTGGGAGCTGCTAATGAGCCTTCATTCTTCGCTAATGAGCCTTCACCCCATACATTATGCATATTATCTGATTTAAAACCTTCTAAATCGTCGAATTGTTTTGTTATATGTTTTCGATATAACGTCGATTGATTTCATATCACCTACTATATCGCACCTCTAAAATCCCTTTTTAAAAGCAACATGGAAGGCCTTAACCAAATCACAGGAGATCTGATTATTTCAATTGACGAAGACGCGCTTGATGTGGCACTGCCTAATGGCTATGCTAAAACAATTAAACGGCAATAACGGGTGGGTAACAGGAAGGAGAGCAAGGTTAGGCAGTGATTCTGCAATGCTTATGAAACTCTATTCAAAACAGGAGATGCATGTTGATGGTTATATTATAGCACTTGAACACAACTAGAGGGTGAGCCTCATACAACATGTGTATTGTGCTTTCACGATCGTCTATTTACACGGTAATGTGGAAGACGGTCTGAATACGTTTCTACCGTAAAAAAGTGCCTTCGTCGGAGCTTTTTGGGGTAATCTTCTAAAGAGAGAGATGTAGTGTAGAATGGGATTGTATTCACCTTAACCAAGCCGGTGTGAGCTTTTATTTATAAGTGCTCCTAGAAACTCGTTGTCCTATGTAGCAAGAAGTGTGCGTAGGCTTGGCTATGTCAACACATCGCCGTAGTGACGACCGCAAGTGCGGCCCATCAACCAGATGTACGCGACTCCAAAGCAACGAGCCGAGAAGAAAAAGCGCTTCGTCAGTGATAAACTGTACGTTTCAGCCTCTCGCCCGTCTCAACGACTGTGTTGCAGTAGCCAAGGCGAGCGCGAGCTGTGACTACGTCAGTCAGATATAATATCCTCCTGGTTTACTTCTGGCACCTTTTGTGGCTGCACCAGCAGCATGGCCAGGACAATGCCTCACCCGATTTGGATCTTGATAGGTAAAATACCCTTCGGAGGAGTGCTCTATGTGGAGCTGCGGATATGGCTGGCTCAGTCTCGACTGTGAAAATTTAGAATTAGAAGCATAATAATACATCAAAACAATTGACAATTTAGGGGGTTCCAAATATAAGAACTGGTTAATGTATGGGGTGAAGGCTCATTAGCGGCTTCCTAATTTCTTTATTTTATACTCTTCGTATTATAGTTTCATATTTTAATCGTGATGGAAACAACTTACGACCAAATGATAATTGCACGGCCTACAAGTCAGTGGGTGTTTTATGGTGCAACCGATCGCAATGTCCGTTGATGACGCGTGGACACCATGACATTGTACATAGCATGACAATCAGTACGACTATTGTAGATTCAATGTCGCAGCAAGAGCGCAATCCATTCGCTTGGACGACCTCAATGGGCCAGGCCTCGGTATTAAAGACGCCACTACAACACAGCTATATCGAGTTGCCGTGATAAGTCTGATGTAATGTTCCTGGCTTTGTCAACTGGCATCGTGATGAGCCAAGCTGAAACAAAAGAACGGATAGTGGATCTCCGTCACCGTCAATAGTAGTTCAGTCGACCTAATGCTAATTACAAATGTACGATTTACCATTCGATTGTGTGAGGGAGGTTTTATGGCGAAATTCTATTTACATAAATAGAGGGTCGAGAGAGAAGGTACTACGTAAGTGTTACTTTACATGTTAATGAAGATTTAAACACTAGGAGCCAGGATATAAAGGCCAGATCCGGTAGTATTTCATGTCAGACCTGTGTTGAAGCCAATAATCCACAAATTCGAGAGTACATAAGTCCATATAGACGTGGTATATAGCCCCCTAGAAGACTGCGACAGGACCTCGATCTTCACGTTTTTCTAGCGCTGTGAGCTGACGAATCCCAATCTCCAAAGACATAAGATATGTTGAGGTGCTGCAATCTGCACTCCGCTACGGACATCATCCTTACTATCTTAGCTAGTGGGGCATATGGTACACACTAGAGATTCCATTTCCAGGCCTTTGCCCATTCTTCAAAATCGTCTTAGAGACAGAGATCCAGTCTGTGCCTCTGCTGCAGTGGTATCTCGGAAGATTGGCGATTCGCGCAGCTGAGAAAGCGTCTAGTACCCCTCCCCCGGATCTGTCTCTGTAAATTCTATCCAATGACCCAGGAATATGATCCTACACGCGCCTGCCTTTAGACAGCATAAAAATGTGAGCTGGAGATTCTTTTGTACCGTGACACGAACGAGATGCACGACAGCTATTGTCACTACGACGATGGGCGTGGTCAAGGGTAAGTTGCTTGTTGTCAAGTCTCTAAGCCCAGGCTTGATATTCCGCAAGGCCAGTAGCATGATCGAAGCTTATGACGCACACTGATGCTGCTTTTCACCGCCATCAATCTGTCCTGAGAATGACACCAAAATGCATCAACAACGGTGTTAATGCTACATAGAGCTGTTGTTTTTGAAGTCTGAACACAAGTCGATAAGTCGTCGTTCGAATTGATTGATTCGCGACGTGATCTGATCCCAGCCTTGAATACCGATGATGTCGAGCAAAGGCGCAAAGCACTGTGTCATGTTGCTGGAGTCGTTAGGTTCAGGTGGACACCTTTTGCAGAGATACTCTTATTTTCTACATGTATTTTGCGTGAAAGTCAGGAACAAGCCCAGCTGATCGTCTAGATGCTGCAGACCTTTCGCTTTCCCACATAGTGCCAAGTTTTCGAAAGGGTGGAAGCGCAGACTGCATTCTGAAAGGGAAAACAAACGCCAGTCGGCTGCGTAGAGCACTTACAGTGTCACCAGTGCGAAGCGGGCAATCTTGACATGCAATCGTACCCCAAGTGGCACGTCGCCATCGCGGAAGCACGCACATGATGTCATACGCAGACCTCATAATTTTGTAGATTCCTACAAATAAGCTATTTTGTGAACACTACTGTCAGTAATTTGTGGACGAATTCATAGAAGGAATTGACTGCAGAATGACTCGAGACAGCAGGCCGATGTATATTGTGCATGTTCACTGGGTCCATAGCTGCTACAGTATGGCGCGTGCTTGACCTGGAACATGCATTCCAAGGACAGGTGCATGAGGGTGGTGCGGCGCTCGTCTAGTTCCCACTTGAGGACCAAAAAAGTCGCTTTCAAACGATGTCGTGTTGGGAAAAACGATTGCGAGGACGCTGCAAAAGAGCGAAGCCGCTTTAAACGAGAACACATTCGTATGCGTCACTAAACAGCGTGTACGCGTCATGCTTGTCAATCGCCTCCCGGACGGCAACGCCGCTGCCGTACGTCTTGGCAAGGTCGCGATGGTCGGCCTCGACTTCCTCTACATGTTCAGGCGTCCAGAACTTGTCGAGGCGGGCGCAGTACGTGTTTAGCACGTCCTGAATGAACTTAGGAGGGCGCAGCTTTAACAATTGCTAAAGCATGACAGGTGGCGCATCGTTTTCTAGAGGCAGATTGTTTTTGTCACGCTCAGCCTTGACGCCCATGAGATCCGTGACCAGGGTGACAGCGTACGTCGCGATCTCTGAGGTGACTGACTTCTGATCGTCAACTCCGAGACGATCAAAGTACTCGCCAGCAGCATACCCTTGGTCACGAATGTGGTGTTCGATGCTGGCGACGTCGATACGGATAGAGCCGACCAATACATTCAATTTCGCTGTCCTCGTCTCGCTCGTCCGGGTAGATGGACTCGACGCAGAACATGTTAGTGAGAGTGCCTATCAATGCATTGACGAACTTCTTATGTTGCACAATCAGAAGCGACCGGCTCTGCAGCTTGTGAAAGCGATGTTGATCTCATCGACTGCAGTCGCTGACGCGTAGGTCACGAACCACCATTTGGACGCTGGCAGATTCTTGGAGGGTTTCTCCTTAATGTGCGCTATGATCTACCGGCGATGCTGTTTGTATTAATTGAGGACTCAATCGAGATGCATTCACCGGTTAGACTTCTTTGGACACTTGACACTTAACGTGATGATCAAATTGTTCTGAGACCGCAGGTAGACAGAGAACGAGTAAGTTTCCTTAATAAAGGCGCCGTCGTTGATGCTGTCAGCTGCCGACTTAGCGACGACGTCGATCTGATGCAACACGCACTACACAAGCAACACGTTGAATTCTGCGCAACGTGCGATGAGAGTTACAAGACCAGAGTGTCGCCAGGTCATGGTGTTCTCGCTATCAGATGAATCGTTTGCAGTTTGCTGCGCCAGTCTGGGTAGAGTGCGTCCAGATACTTGGTGAGCAGGTTGAAGTTGTTCTCCGCCGTGTGGCAATCGAACATCAGGAGCTCGACCAAATGGATATTGCAAAGCCGCAACAGCACGCGAATGTCGAAGAACGACTGACCACGGTGCATACTAGAGTCAGAGGAAAGCGAGACCAAACAGAAATGTCGCCCATCATGTCTGAGATGTCTTGCACAGAGGATCCGACTAAGACTCGGACGTAGCGGCCAACTGTCACGTCGTTCATACGAGTTAGTTTTGCTACATTGGTGTGGTCCCTTGCGTGTTGGATGGCGGACGCGGTCTTTCGGAACAACAAGCCGACCGAAACGTGGTACATCGCCAAATTGAACTGCATAACATTATTGATAGTTACTTGGTACCAATCAACATCGTTCTCCTTCTTGACAAACTGCTATAAGGCGTTGGTCTTCTCCTTGATCTTCTTGGCGATCGTGTTGGCCACATCGTCGTCACTATAGTCGTCGACGTTGTAATCGGCAAGCACCTCATCGTCGCCAAAGGACAGTTCGCCAATAATGGTTTCGACGATGCGAGCGCTGATGTCGTACGTCAGCGTGTCGTCTTTGAGCTCCATGTGACGATACAGTGTATTGGATGGCTTGATCTTGCTCAAAAAGTACAGCGCTTTTTCGGCGTTCGACATCTCCTTGTAGAGCTCCCGGCGTGCTGATACTCTAAATGACGGTGGTACTTGTGCTGGTATAACGGCGCGCTGAACATATTGATGTTTCCAGCCCTTTTGCGCTTGCGGCCGTTCTGGCCGACCTCGACCTCGTCGCGACCCTCGTGCACGCAGAACAGGCACCAGAAGGTTACGCTGCATTTGGCGTCCTTGAACTTGACATCGACTCCAAACTGCTACGCATGAGCCGACCGAAAAGGCGTGGGCCGTGTTGCAAGTTCGCAGTTCGTCTGAAGCGTCTGGAATTATTGCGGTCCTTCCTGTCTTTCGACGATTGGTTGCACGCAGTCCGCTGCGAATTTCTTTATTTTGTAGATCACCCCAGAGTTAAATTTTGGAATCCCACAGCCCTTTTTAGCGAATCTACAAAATTTGAGGCCTGGTCATACGTGATCTATGCTTGCTGTTTCAGTGGAGATAGCACGAGCCAATGATGTGGCCGGAGTGTGTTTGCTATCGATGCAAATTATGGGCAAAGATAGCCTCAGCAAAACGTAGCGAATTATACAAGCTGCATGCTGGGGTGCTTCTTTCGCACACAGACGCGTAACCACACACGTGCAACACTATGTGTTTGCTCCAGAACACGACGAATGACCTCAACACACTGTCCCTATCTGTAACGGGGTGCCTCCGTTACATGATAATTTACTTAAGGTAAATATCTAATACGAATATTGCGTTAGGACAAACACAATATTATCCTAATAGATAATATTGCCCCGCGGATGTAACACACTGTTCATTGATTGATATAGGATCAAGATATCAACCAATAAAGTCTAGCCACGACAGAAGCACGCAACGAGTGGCGCGCAGATAGTTATAATACATGTTTGTATTTAGACATAGTTAAATAAAGTCAAATAGGGATTCATTACAAGGATTAACTATACTAAATACAGTTCTACTTTTTACCTTTACTGAGTACTGTTACTCCGTATAGCAATCTTCCTCTGCACGTACGTGTACGTGAGGTAGTCGGAAGCACACACCCTTGCACTGTCAGCAGTGCACTTGAATAAGGTGTGCCCCGTTACACTATCCCCCTCCTTCAACAAACTGTTAGAACCCGGAATGTCTTTCGGTCTTCGGTGCTTTTACAACACTGAGGTGTATTTTCTTAGCCTACAAGTCCTACCGTTCATATGCATGGTCCAGACCGTTGGTGCTCTCCTATCGTTGATCTGCATGGTACCAGTCATAGTCCCATGTCATCTTCCTTTCAGACTCTGGTGGCTGACCGCAACGTCTGGTCTCCCTCGTCCAAGTGTCTGGTCTCACAATACACTCATAGAGTCCTGAAACATGTGTGGTTTCCAACACGCCTCCCTCGAAGCGAAAGCTCCAAATCCATCACCATCTCAGTTGGCAGGGGCTGTATACACACCGATCATTGGGTAGCCGACGAAGCCTCGCTATATCAAGCGGCTTGGTAAACGCATCATCAGGATCGTTGTCACCGCGCACCTTCTCCAGCTGCTACATGTTTCGCTACACTTGCTTCCGCACA